>JABMCL010003459.1:0-15000 GCA_018857735.1 Alviniconcha marisindica
TGCTTTTCAGGGGTAGTTCACATGTCCACTGACAGCCTGTGGCAGGGTGATTTCACACACAATCGTAAACAGGTGGTAAACAGGCTCAAATCCCCAGGGTCTCTCCACACTATTGTTTCACAGGTGGAGTGAAATTCCTTCAAGGGGAGGGGTCCGCGGTGATTCACCGTATGAAAAACTACCTGCTTTACAAAGATGCCACTTGTCTGTGTTCTCTGAGTGCTGCTTTTTAGAGCTTTTAGCTAGGCCTTCTTCTATCAGAACTCTTCTTCTTAGTGGTTTTGTTGTTCTTTTTAGCATTGTGTAGGGCTCTGTTCTTCTGAGAGTGGTTTTTGTAGGGCTCCTTTCCAGTTTGACTGGTTCGTTGTAGAGCTTTTTCTTTGGCCGTTTTCTATCTGGCTATTGTTTTAGTGTTTTTTGTTTTTTTCAGTATTTCATCAGGCTCCTTTAATTCTGAATGATTCCTTGTGGGGTGGGGGTGGGTGGTAGGGGGTTCATACACCGTCCTGTACCCAGCTGTTCTTGTAGTTTTTTTCTGGTTAGCAATTCTTAGTGCTTCTCTTTTCATAGTGTGCTTTTCAGGGGTAGTCCATATGTCACATTCACAGCCTGTGGAAGGGTGCTCCGTTTAGCATTTTATAAGGCTACTTTCATTCTGAATGCTTCCTTTGGGGTCTTTTTCATACACTTCTTCTCCTCGGTCCCAGCTTCTTTTCTTGTGATTTTGATATTTTTAGTGTTTCCTAGGGCTCCTCTCTTCTTAGTGTGCTGTTTGTGGTGTATTCCACATGTCACAGACTGTGGCAGGGTGATTGGACTTGTAAACAGGCTCAAGATCCCCCAGGGTCTCTCCACACCATTGTTTCACCGGTTGAGTGAAGTTCCCTCAAGGGGAGGAGTCTGTGGTGATTCACCGTAAGAAAAACTACCTGCTTTATAAAGATGCCACTTGTCACAATCTCTGGCCATGTGATTCACTGATGTTACTGTTTTGTCTTCTCTGTTATTTTTAGCATTGCAATATTGCTTCTTTCTCTAAATTTTCTTCCTTTTATGGCTTTGTATTTGTCTTTTTCAAAATTACCAATGGCTTTTGTTTGTATATTTCAGCTCAGTGTTCATGTGGCCTGTAATTGTTTGGTGACAAATCACCATGATTGTCATCACAAGCAATTTAAGCAGGTTTCTGTGCCTGCAGAATATAAATAGGCACCCAAACATGACTATGTTATTGTCACCAGTTTATTAGTCATATATATATATATTCTTGTGATTTGATAAATTGTGTTTTAAAGTTTGTACAAAAAACATCCCAGAGAACCATCCTACAAGTAAATTTCTCAGTGCTTCTTTTTGGTTGGTTAGTGTTTGGATTTTAATGTCCTGTAAGCCTCAGGACAAATCACACTTTCATAGTTTATGTGTACCAGCTCTAAACATGAGTTACTAAATCATAAGTAAAAAGGTGGGTCACGGTTCTGGACACAACGCAGTCAACAGCAAACATACAGCACTTGACACAGGAATCTGCTTCAGTCGATCATGACGATTAGAAATGTTACCTCTTTTGTTCCGTGAGTCAACGGGGGAAACTGCATTAACCACAACTAATGCAGTTTAAAATGTAGGCAGTAGAGAATGAAAGTATAGGTGAATGAACCAGTAAGGTAGAAATTAGGACAAGCAAGAAATTCCAGGCAGCATGTGAAGCATGTGTGGATGTATTCTGACCTACTTCTGGCTTTTAAGGGACAACTTTCACAGCTCTGTGTTCTGAACACAGGGACTTTAATTTCTGCATCTGCATTATTCCCACTGCAGGGTTTCTTTTGAGGGATTTCTGCCTATTTTTTTAAAACTTGTTTTTTTATTCCGGTTTCTGTACAAGCTAAAACAATGGTATAATGATGATTACAATGGTAAATCTGAACAGAGATAAGCATATAGAAACCTTAGACATAACAAACATGCTTGTTTTAGGGAAAAATAAACAGGAAGAAAAAAGAAAAGTAATTATCTGTTCTTAGTAGTAGTAGTTAAGATACTGTTTTTTTTTGCACTTAGTGTGGTTCATTTCTTTTCAGTTCTTTTTAGGGATTTGCTTCAGGTCTTCTTCCACCCTTGTCTACTTAATAATTAAAGTGATTTTGTTCTTCATAGCACTTTGTGTAGCTCCTTTTTTTTTCCTTTTTTTTTTAAAGACTGTGTTCCACACAGCTTTTCCACTTTTGGGTTTCTATTCTCTTTAGTACTTTGCAGGGCTCTTTTAACCTCTGTTATTTTTCTTTCTTTCCAGTGTTTCTTTTTGGTCTTTTATTTTTTTTAACCAATGTCTTGAAGTGATCTGTGTGGCTGACGGTACGTTAAAATCAAAGAACTGTCTCTTGATTGGTCTACCCATCTCTTCTTAGTCATGTTCTTTTTAGCACATCATAGGGCTCCTTTCTCATGGGATTATTTACTTGTGTTAATGTTCTTCACTTTCATAGCTTTTTCCAGGTAAACTCCAAATGGCTTAGTCACACACACACACATTCACTCATAATTGTAAACAGGCTCAAGATCCCCTGGGGTCTATCCACACCCTTGCCCCACTGGTAGAGTGGGGAAATCAGCAATCGATCAGATACATATACTGGTTGTTATTTTGTTTGAAAGGCTGTTAAAAAAAACGAAAAAACTAAAAAGCAAATGAACAAAAAACGCAGCACATTGAGAGTGTGTGTATGGTGTGTTTGGGGGGGTGTGTGTGTGTGTGTGTGTGTGTGTGTTCTAGACAGGGAAGGGACTTGGGTGTACAGCTCTGTTAGTACAGCTCTAGTAGTTGTAAACAGGGACAGCTTTGTGTCTGACCGGTTACAGTGATTATGTGACCAGTTTCTGTGACCCATTTTTGCCACCTTATAGATGTCACATTGGTTTGAAAAATGTTTAGCTTGTAAACTTTACAAAAACAACACCTGTGTGTGTCTCAGCCTCTGGCAGTGAGATTTCACTTGCAGGGCTCATTTCTCCTCTGAATGATGATTTTTAAAGCTTTCTGTTAGAGCCTTCTATCAGCTCTTCATAATAGTTTTTTTTTTTTTAGACTAGAAATTGTTTTTTGATTGAATCCTTGGTCTCTAGTTGCTTGTATTGCAGAGATGGCTGAACAGCTACCTTTTTCATGTTTGTGCAAAGCAGTTGTAAAAAAAAAAAAAGGTATGGAGAGAGAGAGAGAGAGAGAGAGAGAGCGAGAGAGAGAGAGAGAGAGAGAGAGAGAGAGAGAGAGAGAGAGAGAACATGATGCACACAAAATGGAGAGGATAGAATAATGAAAATACAAGAATTGGTTTATAACAGGCCCAATCTGATAAGAAGTGAGGTAGGGTCCATTTCAACTTTTGATTGTATGCTTGGTATCATTGTATCCATGGGCAATTTCCCTCTTTTGTAATTATGTCGCTTGCTAGGGTATGACGTCGACCGTGGAGCCCTGTCAAATCACTTTGTTTGTAGGTTCTGCATGTTGGCCTTGTTCTCTTTAAACATAGACCTAACAAAAACTACACGTTATTTTATGCATATTGCAATACTTGGAAATCAAACGGATTCTTCTTCTGTTAAGCTTGTGGCTTAAAGGAATGCATATACCGAGTTTATGTGCTTTTTATGGAAATGTGTTGAGAAAAATACTCCCTAATCAAAGACGATATAGTAGACGAGCACACACAGAATCAGCAGTGAACACCCCACTTGTAACTGAACAAAATATATGACCACCACCAGGTTGTGGCCATCTTGAAACGGTAAGTCTGGAAAACCACTTTTTATTCATAAACTCGCACATACATGTATCTAGATGTGTCTGGAAAACCACTTTTTATTCACAAACTCTTACACGTATATCCAGGTGTGTGTGTGTGTGTGTGTGTGTGTGTGTGTGTGTGTGTGTGTGTGTCCTACACAAGTAGACAGATGTACATACAAATGTAGTCACTCATCCAAGCATGACTGAAGGTAAGATTGACTCAGATAATTTGTTCTGCTTTATGCCACACTCATGCTGTTGTGAACTTGCCCACAGCAGATGTATCTGCAGATTTAACATTGACACAATTACTACAGTGCTCCTCCAACAGGCCTATGCATTGATGCTCTGAGCAATACCGGTTTTTCCACACAGGGCTCCCACGGTGGGATACTATGGACGCAGAAATTAAGATCCCCTGTTGAGAACCTAGAGCTGACAAGTAGGTTTCCCCGGTGAGTACTACCGAAAATAAATAGGTACCAAAACGTGTGTCATTGTGCATTGATATATAAGTGGATTTAAAAAATAATAATTTTACATTGTATTTTGTCCTCAGGTGACCCTCTGTGTCTGACGGGATGCTAAAATTCAAGAGCTGCGCCTGTGTGCGTGACGACCTTCAAAGTGTGGACTCTGAACATGACATAAACATGACAGACTCTTGGTGAACAGCCAGTGCTCTGAACACTGCAGACAGTGAAGAGTACAGACGGAGAATGACCCACTGAACAGTACACACCCTGAACGCTACAGACACTGAACTGACACTGAACGCTACGGACTCTGAGCCCCACTGACAACTGAATACTAGACTGAACACTACCGACACAATAAAAGTAGGCAGACAATGAACGCCGTAGTCTGTAACCCAGCTAACACTGCATGAACACCATTGACTGTACGCTACAGACTCTACCCTATAGACTGAACGCTTAAGAAACTGAACTGATGCTATAGACTCTGAACACTATACTGGCACTGAACGCTACAGAACTGAGCCGACGCTATAGACTTGACACTGAACACTGTGTACACTGAATCCTACTGACACATAAACCGTACTGAACTGACATTACACTGAACACTACATAATACAGAAAGAGCAAACTGCTCGGGACGCTACACATAACCATATCCAAGACACAAAACATTTAAAATCACGCCATGACATTCCACACCACACCGCAATTTCACGCTACCATTTCACACCATACACTCCTCTTCACCACACCATTCTGCACCACTTCAAACTCTGTAGTCCATCCAGGCCACAGACATTCCACATCATACAACATACCATTCCACATCACACCTTATAACAAATATATATCTTCCGTAGTATCATTTAATTCTGCCCTCAACACCCACCTTTTCTCCTCTGCACTCCGATTACTTTGTCTGTGTACGTGAAGTTGTGTGCCATTGGTTTCGTGCGTGTGTGTGTTCCGGCCACATTCCACATCACAAGTGTAATTAGTAGGGTTCAAATTGCATTTCACATCACACAACTCAACTCCACACCACACGTTTTCACATCACACATCATTCCATCACATCACACCAAAAGATTTTACGTTACACCACCTTTCACGTCACACCATTCCACACAACACCATTCCACATCACACCATCATTGATCAACATTCCACATCACATTACTATATACCACATGTTCCACGCGACATCTCAGACATTTAATGTCACAACACATCTCGCCTCGGACCACCATATTCTACATCTGACATCACATTACACCACCACATCTCAAAGCACAACATATTCCACATCACACAGCCACAGTCCACATCACACCATTCCACACCCACAGCTATTCCACACCACACTCGCATTCAACATCACAGCACATTTCACACCACACCATGTTCCACATCACATTACACCACCACAGCTTTACATCACACCACCACATCTGACATCACAACACATTGCATCATTTTCCACATCTGACCACACAATCACTCAGCACATTGCATATGCAACATTCTTCAACACCACAATTCCACACCACCACATTTCACATCACATCGCAACTTTCCACATCTTGCATTATGCAACATTCCACATACCAGGACACCACATTCCACACCACGCCATATTCCACATCACACATTTTGCATTTCAATCACATTCCACATCACACCATGTCTGAAATTGCAACATTCCTCATCGCACCATATTTCACATCGCACCATAATTCACATCAAATCACTACACCACATCGGCACACCATTCCACATCACGCCCACATTTCACCTCACACCACGCCATGCACATCACCACATTCAAATATAAATTAACATCACACTATCCCACAGCACACATTCCAAACCACACACACATCCCACACTGCATTTCAACCATCATTCCGCATCACACCACCATGTCTAATATGGGTCAAACCATTCCACATCACTCGGTATTCCACAACCACATTTCACATCTTGCATCACAGCACACCATATTCCCCATGCACCACACCATCATTCCACATCGCATCACCACATTTCACACCTCGTCTGACATTGCATGACATCACATGCACATCACACCACATCGCACATATTCTACATCGCACCTTGTTCCACAACACGGCCACATCAGGATTAATAAGGCACAACATCCCACATCTGGTATTCCAAAACATTCCACATCACACCAAATTCCACACCATACTATTCCACATCACGCCATGTAATGTGTGATCTGGTGGTAGTGAAATGTGGTATGGTGTGCTGTGCCGGAAATGTGGTTTGATATGACGTTGAGCTGTGGTGGTGAGATCTGGAATGTATAACCCATTGCCATTGCATCTCGCACCTCATCACATCATTCCACCACATTTGACATTGCATCATTCCACATCAAAGACCATCTCTGACATTCCACACCACACCACATTCCACGTCACACTCGATCATTCCTCACCATATCATACATTTCATACCACACCAGCACCTCTCGCAGCACACTATTCCACTTTGCAGTACCATATTTCAAATCGCACCATCGGTATCGGCCTCATTATGCATCAACCACATCTCGCATTGCACCCCATTTCAGATTACGTTCCACATAACGTTCCGTGTACTCCGCGCCACATTTCAGATCACACCATATATTGGCCACATTATGCTTTGCACCACCACATCTCGCATCAGGCCACCTTTTACACACCATTGCACCGCATTTCACATGCCACGCCACATCTTGCATAATTGCATCAGTCCACCACATCTGACCGTGATCACACCAAATTCCACATCCCACTACCATGTTTCACAGTACACCACCGCATTCTACATCCCACCACTTTTCACATCTCGCATAACACCACCTCCACTACAACGCATCGTGCCGTGCCACAGACCACACTCCACATCGCACAACGTTCCACATTCCATGCCACAGCCCACGCTCTACCTCATTCCACATCGCACAACGTTCCACATTCCATGCCACAGCCCACGCTCTACCTCATTCCACATCGCACAATGTTCCACATTCCATGCCACAGCCCACACTCTACCTCATTCCACATCGCCCACACTCTACCTCATTCCACATCGCCCAACGTTCCACATTCCATGCCACAGCACACACACCAATCCACATTACACCACAACTTTCCATAACCCCATTCCAGTTTGAGAGACTCGAACTATATGTGATCCGTTTTATGTTCTTTCATTCGCATACGGCCTTTCATATCGCATATTACAGTGACGTGCATTCACATCAGCCAGAATGTGCACTCTGTTTCGGCTTTTGGTACACACCACCAGTGTCGCCTTCAATGATGTAGGAACGTTCACCCTTCTTGCTTTGGACCGTCCCCTTTCTCTACCTCTGTCTTCAGGTGCTGGTAGTACACGGGTTGTCCGGTTTGGAGCGGGACCAGGTCTCTTGCATGTCTGTTGTAGCTTCGCCTTACGGTCTGTCTTTGGGTACGCCTCTTCTGTGCCATTGCTGACTGCTTCTTGCTCACTGGTCGGTTTGTGACTGCTGGAAGTCTGGTTTTGTCAGTTGTCCAAAACATCAGCTGTGTAGGACTGAGGCCAGTGTCCTGCTGAGGGGTGTTCCTGAGCTCCAGCAGAGCTTCATAAACATCAGCGCCATCTTGCAGACACTTGTACATCATGTGCTTGACAGTCTTTACAGCTGCTTCAGCCTTTCCATTGGACTAATGATGACCTGGCGACGACATGGTGTGAACAATGCCCCCCTTGTTGACCATGCTGTGGAACTGCATGGAAGTGAACTGAAGGCCCTGATCAGAGACGATTTCGGATGGCATACCGTATCGGGCAAAATGAACTTGAAGCTTGATGTCCTTGGCTGTCGTGCTGGTCAAGTAGTCGACCTCGATGAAAGAAGAGAAGTAGTCAACTGTCACAAGGTACGGCCGTCCATCCAGTTCAAAGAGATCAATCCCAACTTTCACCCATGGGCTCTGGCCCTTGCTGTGCTGTTTCAGCGTTTCTTTCTGGTTGTGGGGCTTCATCCGCTGGCATGCCTCACAGTGTTCTGCTGTCTGCTTTGTGTCTTGGGCCATACCTGGCCAGTACAACAGCTCTCGTGCTCGTCTCAACATGCTGTCTGCCAAAAGGTGTGATCATGGTCGTCGGCAAACTTGACTGTTCATCTACAGCGCACATGCCAGAAAGCTTCTTTCACATCCAGCTTTGTAAAGACTCTAGCGTTGTGGAGGCTGGGCAACACATCACCCAAGGTTGGCATTTTGAAATGTTCACGCATCAACACTGTATTCAATGGCTGGGGGTCAATACAAATTCTGAAGGATCCATCTGATTCCTTCCGTGTGACAGCCATCTGGCTGACCCATGCTATTGGTTCTTCAACTCTGACGAGGACGCCTCTCTCAAACAGTTCACTGACCTGCTGACGCACTTCTTCTTAAAGAGCAATAGGTATTCGACGGCAGGGGGGGACCTTGGGATGTGCATCAGGCTTGATCCGTGATTCTTGGTGACTGACGCAATGAAAGCATGCTTGTTGATCGTGACTAGTCCCAGGGCTTGAATGGTGTTCACTCCCAACAGGAAGGTATAGCCGTTGTCTACCACAGTAAAGTGCACAGCAGCAGGCTGTTCATTCTTGGGGTTGACGACATCCGGCACTGCTTCACCCAAAGGCCTCATTGTGGAACCATTCCACATGGTCGGTTTCTGCCTTGATGGCAGCAGTTGATGCGCAGTTCTTCACATATTTTGCACAAATTGTGTTCACATCAGCTGCACTAACTGAAAACGCACGTCACACTCGTTGATGCGCATGAGTATCGTTACTCTCCCCACATTGTGCGACGTTCCTGCCGATAGGAACTGTGGCTCCATGTCACTTTCCTTGTCGACAGCTTCCATAGATACTGCATGCACTTTCCGGCATTTTGATTGGAAGTAATTTCGGCCACTGCACTTTCTGCACACTTTGCCCCATGCCGACAACTTTTTTTCTTTTCTTTTTTTGCGCTCATGATATCTGCCACAAACGTTACAGCCTTGAACAAAGTCTGGTCTTCCACTCTTATCTTGACTCAGTGCTTTCTTCCTCGTCTTGTGGCTGTCGATTTCCCCCAGTCTCCCCTACAGACCTATGACGACTTGATGTCATTTTATCAATGTGTGCCCCTGCCATTTCCTTTGTCTGTTTGCTGGTAAGTTCATGTGCACGACAAATGTCTACGGCCTTTTGTAGATCTAGCGTCTTCTCACGCAGAAGCAGTTCTTGCACTTTGTCTGTCACCGAGAACACTATTTTGTCCCGTAACTTCCGGTCTTTCATATCACCGAAGTTGCACAAGTTTGCTCGTGATCTCAAGTCTGTGAGAAATGAGTCGAAAGGTTCATGATATGTCATATTCCAAAACTTATGTGTCTCAATGACTTCGTTTGATCTCGGGCTACAATACTCTACAAGCTTGTCTAGAACTTTCTGTGGGTCGTCTTTATCTGCCTCGTCAGCAAACACAAAATGTTCGTACACTTCTTGTACCTGGACACCCGCACAGTGCAGAATGATAGCCGTTTGCGTAGCCTTCGGTTTTTCCGACGCCCCGGAAGCTTTCAAGTAGAAGTCGACCTGTCGTCGCCACGAACGAAATGTCTCTGCGAGGTTTGCATCTGTCGAATCTAGCACCGGAGGTAGATGAAATTGACTCACTGCGTCAACCATTGTCACTGGCGAACGTGGGTTCTACACACTATCTTGCTACTTTAGTACTGTGCACGCTGCCACCAAGTTAAGCCATATCATGCAAAAAGCTTCACATTCACACGCTCATTTGTGTAGTCACAAACATACAACTAAACTTAAACCAGTATAGGGCCTACCACCCCTCAACACAGGCGTTGGACTCGAACGGTTGGTACATTTTCATGGAAATTATTACTGTGGCGTGACTAGCTACTTTGATAATGTAATACTTAATCCACGACGAAAAACAGAAAAGGGATCGTTTCTTTGGACTTTTTAAACTAACTGGGCTGACTTTCTAGAGGTTAGAAAAATGGTTTTTAATGAGCTGACGTGAAGTACGCAACCAGACGTGTGTGAGCATGCTGTAGCTAATGAGTGTCTTGCCATGGTGCCATAGGCAAAAATGCCCTCCCCCCCCCCACCCACCCCGGGGAGATACAGAAGATGGGGGGGGGGGGGGGGGGGGGGGGGGGGGGGGGGGGGGGGGGGGGGGGGGGGGGGGGCTCACTCTGTGTGAACAATTTAGATAACACACGTAGATTCAGCATCGTAGACAAAGATTTCATCAAAATCAAACTTCCGACGTCAAACACTTGTAATGTTACGACCTGTGTACGTGCGTGCGTGCGTGCGTGCGTGCGTGCGTGTGTGTGTGTGTGTGAGTACGTGTGTGTGTGTGTGTGTGTGTGTGTGTGTGTGTGTGTGTGTGTGTGTGTGTGTGTGTGTGTGTGTGTGTGTGTGTGTGAAAGCAGCTTCGTCTATGATTCAAACAATTCCCTGCCATCAAAATACGGAAACCGCCTATGAAATCGTAGCTGTTCACTAGTTATACTCACTGTGCAAAAGCACGCCCTAGACTGATGAATTAAACACAAAAACATACACTTCTAGCAGGTAAACAAAATGTTTTGATCGTGTAGAACGTATTTTCCACAGCTGTTTGTTATCTGTGCCAATATTCGGGTCCAGCACTGCTGCGTTGTACAACTGATACTACAGACATAGACAGACTACAATAATACATGGACATTTGCTGCGTTGGACAACTCTGATACCACAGACATAAACTGCAAAACTACAATGCATTCACACTTGCTGCGTTGGACAGCAAGTCTGATACCACAGACATAGACAGACTACAATGCATGAACACTTGCTACGTTGGACAGCTCTGATACCGCAAGCATAGACTACAATGCATGGAAACTTGTTGCATTGGACATCATGTCTGATACCACAGGCATAGACAGACTATACAATGCATGGATACTTGCTGCTTTGGACAACTCTAATACCACATAGACACTGCGGTGGACAGCTCTGATGCCGCAAGCATAGAATACAGTGCATGGACACTTGTTGCGTATGTGAATTTATACTGCAAGCATAGGCAGACTACAATGCATGAACACTTGCTACGTTGGACAGCTCTGATATCGCAAGCATAGACAGACTATACAGTGCATGGACACTTTCTGCGTTGGACAACTCTGATATACCACAGGTATAGACTATATATAATGCATGGAGACTTGCTGCTTTGGACAGCTCTGATACCACAGGCATAGACAGACTATACAATGCATAGATACTTGCTGAGTTGGACAAATTTCACACCGCAGACATAGATTACAATGCATGGACACTTGCTGAGTATGTCAACTGATACTGCAGGCATAGACAGACTGCAACGCATACACTTGTTACGTTGGACAACCCTGATACAGACAGACTACAATGCATGGACACTTACTGCGTTGGACAGCTCTGACGGACTATACTTTGCATGGACACTTGCTACGTTGGACAGCTGTGATACCGCAGGCATAGACAGACTACAATGCATGGACACTTGCTGCATTGGACAACTCTGATATATATATATATATATATATATATATATATATATATATATATATATATATATATACCATAGTCAGAGACAGACTACAATGCATGGAAACTTGCTGCATTGGACAACTCTGATATATATATATATCACAGGAATAGACAGACTACAATACATGGACATTTGCTGCGTTGGACAGCTCTAAAACCGCAGTAAGTGAGTAACTATAACAAATGAACAAATTCATTTGCGCCAGACTCGTGATTGAAAGGTCGTGGGTTCAAATCCCCGCAGGACCGGCGGGAGAATTTTCTTCTCCAGGGTCGACTTTCTGTGCTGACTCTTATTTCTGTATCCGTTCCACCCCCGTGTTACCGCAGTAGCACCTAATAGATCTCGGTCATTCTGCCAAAAGTGCAGGTAGCAGGTCACCGCTAAACACGCATATATCTTACGTATGTGGCTTTGCGTGAAGTGACATGGTGCATGGTATGGTAGACACAGAACTTGCGCCGAGACGGCAGCAGTTTCATGTGGCACCAGCCATGCCAGCGCTGTAAGTACACCACTTCGGTGGATATTCAAAAAACGCGCTATAAAAAGCTAGTCACTCATGTAGAATCACATGCGAGCGCAATGAGTCTGCTCAGAAGAGCGGAGAATAGCGCTATATAAGCAATCATCAATCACTCAATCAAACTTGGCGTTTTACACCCAGTCAACCATTACAGTTATATCAGGGCAGCCTGATACCGCAGGCTTAGACGTGCAGACTACAGTGCAGGGGCGCTTTGCTTCCGCAGTGAGCTTTGCCATCCACAGCGACAGGAAGAGCTAGAATGACACAAGTACAGTATCGCCACGGGCCACCTCAACTAGGAGAACCTGGTTCTGGTGGTGACAGCGTTAGATAAGACAGCTGGTTTCCTTCCCCTGACTTCTTGCTGTGGCTTCCACCTCGCTTGCGGCGTCCCCGCAGGTTTCCTTTAATCTCGGCGTGAAACTAGTCGATCAATCTTGGATCAAAGAGGGTCACCCCCTCCTCCCCCCGCCCCCACTCCATCTCCCAAACCTCCCCCACCTGCTCCGCGCCCGCGCCCCCTCCCCCCCCCCTTCCACCTCCGCCCTTTCCACAACCGCTCCGTCCAGCTTTCCAGTGAAATGCTAAAATTATTTCAAGGCATTGTTCAGTAGGAGCAGGGATTTTTTTCTTGTCCCTATTCTTTCATTTTGGATTTGTTAGGTTTCTGTCTGTGTCCCTGTCTGCCTGTACCAGTTCGTCCGTCTGTCTGTTCGTATCAGTGTGTGTGTGTGTGTTGCGTGTGCATATGTGTGTGTGTGTGTGTGTGTGTGTGTGTGTGTGTGTGTGTGTGAGAGAGAGAGAGAGAGAGAGAGAGAGAGAGAGAGAGAGAGAGAGAGAGAGATTGATGAGAGAGAGAGAGAGAGAGAGAGAGAGAGAGAGAGAGAGAGTATGTCTGTGCGTGTGTACGTGCGTGCCTGTGTGTGTATATGTTGTGTGTGTGTGTGTGTGTGTGTGTGTGTGTGCGTGCGTGCGTGCGGTGCGTGCGTGCGTGCGTGCGTGCGTGCGTGCGTGCGTGTGTGTGTGTCTGTGTCTGTCTGTCTGTCTGTCTGTCTGTCTGTCTCTCCCTCCCCCACCCCCACCCCCCTCATCAGTTATTGAATGTAATGATTTTCCGTGCACCGAAAAACGAACTGGAGATGATAATAAAAAGAAAATTAAAAAGAGAATGGGGAAGGATTCAGAGCGGGATTCCACTTGCATGATCTCCGGTATTTAGCAACAGAAAAACTTCGCACCTGCTCCAATTGTGCCTCTGTTAAAATGGTCGGACGATTGATCGGACGATTATCTAAGAGAAGAAAAAGATTAAAGTGGCCTTTTCTGGGTAATTCTAGAGTATCACTCAGTCTCAGTTCAAGATTCCGTGGGGATTGTTGTTTTAGTTGTGTGTGTGTGTGTGTGTGTGTGTGTGTGTGTGTGTGTGTGTGTGTGTGTGTGTGTGTGTGTTTTGTTGTTGTTATTTTCATTGCAAGCCGCTTCACAGTGCAGAATTTGTTCATTTGTTATGGTTTATGGACACTGTCATAGTGTGCACTGTCTGGATCCTCTCAATTAATGATACATTACAATGCGCAGGCTTCGATTAGCACGTCCGTTTTTGATGATTGTACTTTAGGTGGAGTTTTGTGCACCTTGAGTTTACTCGCAAGCCAGGTAAGAGTTACCGTAGGCGATTTACGTCTGCCATTGTCCCTTAATTGTTAATCGTGTGACGTCGGTCTAACGTTATATTCACTCCCTTTGTTTAGTCCCGTAGTTAAACTCAATGCGAGAATCGTTTAATGTTTTTCGTTAATACAACTTTGCACAGGTCTTCAAAACCAACCAGCCAGCCAGAGAAAACGTTGAAATCCAGACCTGTTCTTTTCCCAATCTGTTTCAAAACAGCAGTTGAGAGGAACTGTGGCAGACCAGTTCTTGTCGGAGTACAGCCCTGTGATTCCTTCGACATTTGCCTTTCTCTGTCTCTGTCTCTCTTTCTCTGTCTGTCTGTCTGTCTGTCTGCCTGTCTGTCTGTCTGTCTGTCTCTGTCTCTGTCTCTGTCTCTCTCTCTCTCTCTCTCTCTCTCTCTCTCTCTCTCTCTCTCTCCCTCCCCTTCTCTTCCTTCCTCCCCCCCCCTTCTCTCTGCCTCCATCGCTGTCACCCTCTGTCGTCCCCCCTCTCTCTAAATGAAATAGCTTTCAGTTGGTTCCCTTGTAATGACCTAGCTTTCAGCTGGTTCCCTTGTAATGACCTCGTTCTCAGTTGGTTCCCTTGTAATGAGCTTTCAGTTAGTTCTCTTGTAATGATCTCGTTCTCAGTTGGTTCCCTTGTAATGACCTAGATTTCAGTTAGTTCCCTTGTAATGATCTAGCATACAGTTGGTCCCCTTGTAATGACCTAGCTTTCAGTTGGTTCCTTTGTAATGATCTAGCGTTCAGCAAAGATAGTAAGGTGCTTAGCTTACTATCTTTGCTTTCAGTTTGTCCCCTTGTAATGACCTCGATCTCAGTTGGTTCCCTTGCAATGACCTCGCTTTCAGTTGATTCCCTTGTGAAG
>JABMCL010003459.1:20000-22500 GCA_018857735.1 Alviniconcha marisindica
TAAAGGGGATTACCCCGAAAATTCGCATGTGATGTTTTGTCCTAATAAATAGCGTTATTTTGAACGTTGCATGTGTTTGGATCTGGATGTAGAAAGGACCACCTTAAACATCAAGCATGTATCTATATATATAGTGCTCATTAAGCTGGGGCGGGTCCGTGGTAGGGGCTCATAATTATGCGTGGATGTATGAGGGGCAAGGTTTCAGAAAACTGGTCTTAAAAGACTGGTGTTGGCGTGGTCTCTCATCAGGGTGGTCTTTGATTAAAGGTTTAGCTGTTTGATAACAGGCACGGTTCTTCGCCAAAGGGTCCCTCAGTGGGCCACTGCGGGCTCAGACATTAAGGTAAAGCCGCACACGGTAGAGCAATACTTTTATCATCCTTAAAAAAAAGCGAATTAGGAGAGAGAGAGAGAGAGAGAGAGAGAGAGAGAGAGAGAGAGAGAGAGAGAGAGAGAGAGAGAGAGAGAGACAGACAGACAGACAGACAGACAGACAGACAGACAGACAGACAGACAATGACAATGACAATAAAATTTATTGCTTCAGGCTAAAAAGCCTTTTAAGTAAGAGAGAGAGGAAGAGACAGACAGACAGACAGACAGACAGACTGACAGACAAACAGAGACAAAAAGAGACAGACGGACGGACAGACAGTGACAGACAATGACAATAGAATTTATTGCTTCAGGCTAGCTAAAAAGCCTCTTAAGCACGACTGAAAGAGAGACAGAGAGAGAGGGAGACCCTGACAGTGAGAGACTAAACAGCTAAACACACATGTACCCTACGTATGTGGCTTCGATGAGTGACACTGTAAACTGGTGCATGGTTGTGTGGTGTACACAGAACTTGCGCCGAGACGGCAACAGTTTCACGTGGCACCAGCCATGTAACAACTAAACAGCGCTGCAACAACTCTCGTGAATATTCAGAACGCGTTGTGTAAATTAAGACAGTCATTCATTCAGGGTCGCATACGACTAGAGCTCAGTGGGTCTGTTCGGAAGCGAAGAATAACGCTATAGCTGCCATTTTTAAGTGATTAAGGCTCATCTTGAAATGAAGCGCTCAAGAAGTGTTCATATAAAGTAAATCAACATAAACTCTACATCATAATTGACGGTGTTAAAGTATTCCAGGAACACTTAACAGGCCACAACCCCAGGGTTTCGTTTTTGTTTTGTTTTGTGCATTTCTCATCAGAGTTAACTTATCACTGACTGCTCGAAACTGTACCTCAACTGTTTGTTTTGTTATGATTCTAATGCAGTCAGCAAACAAAGGGAGCTAACAACATTCGATTGCCGTCACACGTAGAACAAAGAGACGCAACATCTGTTCTACAATTTTACCTTCGCATGTCCTTATCAGTCTCGCGCCATCGTTACGTGCACCAAGACACTTGTTTCTCGGAAGATCTGAAGTGTTGAGCAGCTTGAGACATTACCTGCAGGCACAAAGCCAAGGACATCGCATCATCGATCACTTGGAGGAGAGAGGCGTGGAAAGAGGAAGCGCTAGACGACCTTCCTTGAAAGGACGAGAGAGGGCCATCGTCAATCAGACGAACATTGGAACCGTTTCAAAGGCAACGTTGGGGAAACTTTTGAGAGAGGGGGTGGAGCGCATATTGGCTTTTCAGAGCGCATAGATACCATCTTGAACTGAACTGAACTGAACTGAACTGAACTGAAGACACCGTTGCTGTGTTGTTTGTTTTGCTTTTTTCTGCCTGAATTTCCCAGCCTGCTGGAGATGGGTGACACGGCCACAGATCTTTTGTCAATACCAAAGTTGGACCAGAGTGCCCACGCTCTGCTATTGACCAGATCGATCGGTGCGTCTGTGATTACACGCTGCAAATTCCACGTAATAGTCCTCGGTGTGTCAGATAAAGCGGAAAACGGGTTCTTTTTCAATAGCACTCCATATCTTGCTGATCTTCTCCAGCTGATATACACTCCTTCCCGGTCTCTTCTCTCCGCTGAAATGCTGATTCACGTATCTCTCGCATTCCAATCAGACGCAAGACGTTCCAGGGTCAGCGTGTCTTTTCTTGTGCGTCCTAGCTTACTGTGGTCCTGCCGTCTGGAATAGACTTCCAGTTTCTGTTCGTCCACTCGGTCGAGTTTCAAATCTCGGCCAAAAACCACGCATCTTCGTCTATTTCCAAGCGCAATAGGCAGGCCCCGATTTTTTGTCCAAACTCCAGTCCATCAGTGCGTGTATTTGTGTGTGTGAAGTGTGTGTAGAGGACTTTTTTCATCTTTTTTTGAACTATATCTGGTGTATAGTTCCATCTCCCCACCCCCCCTCCACTCCCCACCCCACTCCTCCTTTGCCACTTCCAAAGTAACTTGTAAAAAATAAATATGCAATGGCTGGACTTGCTGTTGATTGACTTAGAGTGATTGCATAGCATGACTGATTGTGCAGTTGTATGAATGAATACGTACTTTACTGAATATGCCTTCTCTGTCTGCCTGCCTGTCTGTC
>JABMCL010003459.1:32500-90000 GCA_018857735.1 Alviniconcha marisindica
ACACACACACACACACACACACACACACACACACACACACACACACACACACACACACACACACACACACTGACAAGCATATGCATAGATACACACACACACACACACACTGACAAACATATGCATAGATACACACACACACACACACACACACACAACACACACACACACACACACACACACACACAGCACACACCATCACACACACACACACACACACACACACAAACACACACACACACACACACCATGGCACACACACACACACACACACACACACACACACACACACACACACACACACACAACACACACACACAAACACACACACACACACGCGCGCGCGCACACACACACACGCAAGCACGCACACACGCACACACGCACGCACACACACACTCACACGCACACGCGCCCTCCCCCCGCTCTCCCCCCCCCCCCCTCCCCACCCCCCAACTCCACCTCTATTCAAATCTTAATTGTTTCAGTCCACAGCAAGCAGCTGAAGCTAGCTGTAGTGACTGATAGCGCTGACTGACTCGACACCACTGACTGATGAGGTCATCAGGAGGCCAGTCCCCTCACTCACCAGGACATTGTACGTGTTGCATGGCGCTTCTCTCCGCCTTCCGTTCACTCCGTTTTCATCACTTGTGGATTTGTTACAGTTTAACGCTTAGCCTGCCAAAGAACTTACAGTTGTCCTGATGGTGCAGTTGGTTTCCTTTCCAAACTAACTAAACCCCAAAACAGACAGAAAACAATGGTGGCTCGTTTTGAGAACTTTGCCAGAAAGTAAGAAAGCAAGAAAAGGGAAGAGAGTTTTTTTCTTTTCTTTTTTAGAGTGTCTCTGATATATGGGATTGCAGGTGTATAATAAGTCCCCCCGCCACCCCCTCCCCCCCCGACCTCGCCCCCCCCCCCCCCCCACCCCGTCACCCCCCGCCCACCCCCAGGTTATATGTTATGTATGTTATAGTAAATGGATTTGCTGTTGAATTACTTTAGAGTGTTTGTGTAGTAATGATTGGTAGTGTATGTATTTGCTATATATAACAATGCATATACTTTCCTTAGTATGCCCCACCCCTCGCTGCTTCTCTCTCTCTCTCTCTCTCTCTCTCTCTCTCTCTCTCTCTCTCTCTCTCTCTCTCTCTCTCTCTCTCTCTCTCTCTCCCTCTCTCTGCCCCCCTTCCCTTTTTTTGTAAGCGCCATGGGCTCACCTGAGATGGATTGACAGAAATAGCCATCATTATATTATAAAATCGAAATTCACCAAATGAGACGTCATTTGCAAAGGGGAAGCACTGTGTCAAGGATGTCGTAATTACGATGTCTCAAAGAGGGTCCGTGAAGCCTGGGGCCATATGAATTATAGCAATGGAATGAAATTGCTTGTGTAAGTCTGTACGGTTAAAGCAGCCCCAGCTAGCAGACCGACAGAATGTGGTTATCAGTTAATCTGTTAATCTGCTATTATTACATTATTGTCAACATCTAAACACTAGCGAGCTGAGCAGTGCAAAATGTTTTCACGCGGACACAGACACACATATACATAGGCTACACAAGCTCAATCACGTCTACCCTCCCTCCCTCCGGCCCCCCCCCATCACACCTACCCCGCACACGCACACACCACACACAACACACACACACACACACACACACACACACACACACACACACACACACACACACACACGCACGCACGCACGCACGCACCACACACACACACACAGACACACACACACACAGCACACACACACGCACACACACACACACACACAGCACACAGACACACACACACACACACACACACACACACACACACACACACACACACACACACACACACACTGAATGAGTGATTGTAGCTTTACACAGCGCGTTTTGAATATCCACCGAAGTGGTTCAGCGCTGTTTGGTTGTTACATGGCTGGTGCCACGTGAAACTGCTGCCGTCTCGGCGCAAGTTCTGTGTACACCATACAACCATGCACCAGTTTACAGTGTCACTTTATTCGAAGCTACATACGTAGGATGCATGCGTGTTTAGCTGTAACCTGCTACCTGCACGTTTGGCAGTGCAGAATGACCGGGATCTTTTACGTGCTACTGCAGTAACACGGGGGGTGGAACGGATACCGAAATAAGAGTCGCCGAGTACAGAAAGTTGACCCTGGAGAAGACAATTCTCCCTCCGCTTCTGCTGAGACTCGAACGCGAGACCTTTCGATTACGAATCGATTACTAACTACTGAGCCATCCCCACTCCCGTAACATGCATAAACGGTGGCATGACACTCCCGTGTTAGAATTTTAGAGAGAGAGAATAAAAAAGAATAAAAAATGCAAACAAAGAATACGATTTTTTAAAAGGGCTTTCTGTTGAATTCGCTGCATAATTATATCTTACCTGTGCAAAAGGCAGTGCGTCTCTCAATTTCTTTCGTGTATTGAACAATAAAACCTTGGCCAGTCCTCTGTCGATGACATCCGTTCGAACCTGTACTAAATTGCCAATGATGGTAGTACATCAGGTGCATTAACTGCGGGGAAGGGGGGTGGGGGGGGGGGGGGGGGGGGGGGGGTGATAGTGGTGGTGGGGCGGTAGGAAGTATTTGGCTGGAAGTCGAGGTCTGTACGCATTACAAATGTTACAGTATTATGATTATTATTGTTATTAGTGTTACAACCTTTCTTTCTCCAATTCATCCGGCTTGGGTTTGAGGGGCTGAAAATTGCGTTCTATTGATTGGCGTCCGTGTGGAGAAGAGGAGAGAAGACTTTGCACATGGTGAAAGGGGACCCGGGGCATTAGAGTGGAGAAAATGGCTCCACGGCAACAAGTGCACATTGCAGCTGACCTATTGATCTATACTCGGTTACTTGCTTTTACGACAGGCGAAATGATAATGCCCAGCAACTAATAGAAACGAGAGAGAGAGAGAGAGAGAGAGAGAGAGAGAGAGAGAGAGAGAGAGAGAGAGAGAGAGAGAGACAGACAGACAGACAGACAGACAGACAGACAGACAGACAGACAGACAGACAGACAGACAGACAGACAGAGAATGATGGAGGGGGAGGTGACACTGGGGGAAGGAGAGAGGGGAGACTGACGGAGAGGGGGGGGACTGAAAAGAGGGAGAGAGATGAAAGAGGGAGAGAGCTGGGGATTGATGGAGGGGGGGGGGGACTGAAAGAGGAGAGAGAGGGGGACAGACGGTGAGAGAGAGAGAGAGGGGAGAGACTGAGGGAGGAAGAGACAGGGGGACTGCCGGAGAGAGAGAATGGGGGGGGGGGGGGGAGGGGAGGGGGGGCTATGAGAGGACTGAGGGAGGGAGAGGTGTGGGGACTGACGGTAAGAGAGAGGGGGAGAAACTGAAGGATAGAGAGAGAGGGGAGGGGCTGACGGTGAGAGGTGGGGGGGGGGGGGACTGAAGGAGGGAGAAAGGGGGGGGGGAACTGAGGGAGGAAGAGAGGCGGACTGACGGAGAGAGGGGGGGAGGAAACCGAGGGAGGATCGAGATAGAGGGGGTTGACGGTGAGAGAGGGGGGGGGGGGACTGAAAGAGAGAGAGGGGAGGTAATGGGAGAGGGAGAGACTGAGGGAGAGAGTGACAGAGGGTGGGGGGACTGAAGGGGGAAAGAGGGTGGGGGCAAGGGGAGAGAGAGGGGAGAGACTGAGGAGAGAGTGACAGAGGGTGGGGACTGAAGGGGGAAAAGAGGGTGGGGGCAAAGGGAGAGAGAGAGGGGGGAGGGACTGAGGGAGAGAGTGACAGAGGGTGGGGGGACTGAAGGGTAAAGAGGTGGGGGCAAGGGGAGAGAGAGAGGGGGGGGGAGGACTGAGGGAGAGAGTGACAGAGGGTGGGGGGACTGAAGGGGGAAAAGAGGGTGGGGGGCAAGGGGAGAGAGAGAGGGGGGGGGGAGGACTGAGGGAGAGAGGACGGGGGGGGGGGGGGGGGGGGGGGCGTGCGTTGTTTTGTTGTCGTGTTTACTTTTGCCATCGCCATCCTTTCATCGTTTGTATCAGTTTGTTTCGCTGCTGATGTTGGTATTGTTGTATTGCTTTGTTCTTAACGTTTCGGCTTGTGCATCACTCTTGCAAGTTGTTGCCAACTGCTGTTGTAATTGTTTTTTGTTTTTGTTTGTTTGTTTGTTTGCTTGTTGGTTAGTGCTGAGATCAAAACATAGATGACTAAAACGTGGATATAATTAAGAGGAGTAGGTAGAAGAGGAGGAGGAAGAGGAGGAGGAAATAATAATAATAGATAACTTTTGTATAGCGCTATTCTCTGGTGTATCCAAACCCACTGCGCTTTACAACATTCTCCAACATTTTCTAAGTTTGGAACGGAAGGAAGAGTGGAAACTGAACGAAAGAGAGGAGGACGAAGAAGAGGACGTGGAGCAGCAGCAGCATAAACAGCAGCAGCAGCAACAGCAGCAGCAGCAATAGCAACAGCAGCAGCAACAGCAGCAACAACAACAGCAACAGCAGAAACACCAACAGCAACAGCAGCAACAGCAGCAGCAACGGCAGCAACAACAACAGCAACAGCAGAAACACCAACAGCAACAGCAGCAACAGCGACAGCAGTAGCTTAAGCAGCAGCAGCAGCAGAAACACCAACAGCAACAGCAACAGCAGCAACAGCGACAGCAGTAGCTTAAGCAGCAGAAGCAGCAGAAACACCAACAGCAACAGCAGCAACAGCGACAGCAGTAGTTTAAGCAGCAGAAGCAGCAGCAGAAGGAGCAGGCGAAGCAGAGAGACAGCACGATTAGACAGCAAGCCGACTATGCTCATTCATTTCAAAGAATACAGGTATAATTATATGGTTACTATTCTCTCCCGTATCCAATCAGCTCTTAATTCATTCATGAAAGCAAACATCCTCGACTCATCGCCTGGAGCCGCGACAACCCACAACCCGCACGCAACACCCGCATCATGAAAAACAAATTCATTTACACATTCTTTATTGCTATGGGTCCGTTCCGGCAACACCGTACCTAGTTTAGCTTTTGACTATAGGCAGTAAACATGGCGTCACTATCACGGCTTGGATTGTTCAACTCCGCGCGCTGTCCTCGATTCGCGTAGGCCTGGCAGAATTGTTTTTTAAAATAGTCATCCCAGGCTGTTTTGTTGGCACGTCATGCGGACAAGGAACGGAAACGAAGCGAGGCTGTAACGCCCGACTCTAACAAGTATGCAGCTTCGCTTCTTTCTCGGCAAGTGATCTTCCGAATACATGTTGACTAGCTGGAAGGGATTGGGGGTGAAACGTGGTGGAGGGAGGAGGGGGGGGGGGCAGCGCTGATCCGTTTTTGTGTCCTGGTAATCAGCCAAAGACATTTTTGAGGAGAAGAAGAAGAAGAAGAAGAAGAGAGAAGGAAAGGAAAGAAAGAAAGAAAGAAAAGGAAAAAGACGAAAAAAGAAAGAAAGAAAGGAGAGAAAAGGGAAGAAAAAAGAACTAAACCGGGGAAAGGGAGGGGCGTGGGGACCAAAACGGAAATGGCTTGGTGAGGTCGGTGCTCGAAGCAGGCCTCTCTAAGAATAATGCCATGTAAGCGTCCTTCTTCTTCTTAGTAATAAAGATAATAAATGCGGTCATTTCTATAGCGCCGTATCTCACCGACAAGGGTGAACAAACCGTACTTTACAAGCTCAACAACAACAACAACAAAAAGTGTACATTAAAACCTGAAAAATAATAATCATGTTGTCATAATATTTTATTCCTCGCACACACACACACCACACACACACACACACACACACACACACACACACACACACACACACACACACACACACACACACACACAGCAACATTCTTCTTCGTCTTTTTCTGATGTTTTGATAATGACGACGACGATGATGATCCTCGTCGCCTTCGTCATCGTCATCATCATCATCATCATCATAATCGGTTCCGCCACCATCATGATACTATTAAGTTTTGATTGCGGTATTCATGTTTAGCTGTCTCTGTCTGATTGCACATTGCGAGCAGAGACAGGCCGGCGGCCTAACACCGTACCTAATAGGCCAGTAAAACAAGGAAGTGACGTCGCACTGTCTGCTCGGAGTTTCGTCCAATCGTCGTCCACTTGAACTTTAGGCATTAATAAAAAGGATAAATACGCTTGATATGACACAAATTTAAAGCAAAGTTGACTGCCAGCGGTCAGCAAAATAAATAAACTAAGTAATTAATAAGTAAGATAACCCAAACCGAAACAAAACTGTAGCTCATACGTACAGCAGTTTAAAAAAATAAAAAATAAAAATAAAATAAAAACTAGAACAAGACGTAAAAGCGAAGCGGATATATTTTTCAAACAAAGAAATTAGCTCTATAGAACCGACGGCTATTTTCTCTTCACGATTCGACATGAGCGTACGTACAGCTCAGGCCTTTCTTTCCTTTACAATACTATCCTTATACTGCCGTCGTTGAACTACAAAAATACAAAAACAAAAAACAAAAACAGTATGAACAATTGACAACCGCTTTTATACCGAAATGCAAAAAAGTAAGTTCGAATTTGAACTCGGTCTCTTGCGTGGATTGAGACGCCGATTACAGAGCATTGCCCACGGAGAAAAAAAGAAAGAGGAAGAATAGTTTTCATATATGACATTATGCCCAGGAAATGGCCTACATATTTCGATTTTCGTCCTGCACCCACCACCCACCACCCACCTTCTCTCTCTGTCTCTGTCTCTGTCTGTCTGTCTGTCTGTCTGTCTGTCTGTCTGTCTGTCTGTCTGTCTGTCTGTCTGTCTGTCTGTCTCTCTCTCTCTCTCTCTCTCTCTCTCTCTCTCTCTCTCTCTCTCTCTCTCTCTCTCTCTCTCTCTCTCCCGTCGTCGCACTTGGAAGCCGTATCACGGTGTCTGTATGAATGCCTGCTTTTTAAAATGATGTGTAATGGATGTCCCATCTCTTGAGATACCCACTCAAGGCAGGCCAGACGACGTGGCAATATGACCTGTCACACATTCACACTTGCTAGCAAGGTTCATTTTTACTTTGAAGTACTTCAGTTTTAGCTCTGCAACATGGGAATTAGAAGAATCGTATGGGCAGATCGCCCACACTCAGAACTTGTTCAAGGACTTGGATGTAACGAGCCCTAAGGGTTATGTTATTTCTTTGGTGCAGCTTATTTTAAAAGACGAACAGAAGTATGGGATATTCAATAACTCTTCGAGAATATTGTTCGTCAAGGAGATGCACTCAAACCATTCATGTTTTAGGACAGCCTCCCCTCCCCACTTACCCCCCCCCCCCCCCCCTCCACCTAGCCCCTTCGCCCCTTTTCTTCTTCTTCTTCTTCTTCTTTTTTTCATTTTTTTTCCTTCTCTTCTTTTCTTTCTTTTCTTGGAATGTTTCTGACTGGTGTCTTTTTAATTTTTCTTCTTGTTCTTGCTTTTGTTTTTACTTCTTGTTATTGTTCTTCTTGAAGGAACTAGCATTGTCATAAAGTGTTCTTTTGTGCAGCGGTTAGGGAGATTAAACAAAAGACCACAAAAAAAGTTGACGTCGACAGAATGACGAATTGTGAACCAATCAATTACACCACCACCACAGTGAATCGCCATTCACTAGCGTCACAGATTTCAGCTGCACACAGAGACTGGTTCGTCCCCCCTTCCCACCCTTCTTTTTTTCTGTCTTTTTTCTGTTTTCTTGTTATTGTTCTTCTTGGAGGAACTAGCATTGTCATAAAGTGTTTTTATCCCTGCAGGAGCGGCGGGAGAATTTTCTTCTCCTGGGTCGACTTTCTGTGATGACTCTTATTTCGGTATCCGTTCCACCCCCGTGTTACCGCAGTAGCACGTAAAAGATCCCTGTCAGTCTGCCAAAAGTGGAGGTGGCAGGTTACAGGTGTGGCTTTGCATGAAGTGACATGGTGCATGGTTGTATGGTGTATACAGAATTTGCGCCGAGACAGCACTGAGCAGTTTCATGTGGCACCAGCCACGCCAGCGCTTAAGTACACCACTTCGGTGGATATTGAAAAAGAAAGATAAGAAGAAGAAGAAGAAAAACGCGATATAAAAAGCTAGTCACTCATGTAGAATCACATGCGAGCGCAGTGAGTCTGCTCAAGAGAGCGGAGAATAGCGCTATATAAGCGATCATCAATCAGTCAAAAATGTTTTTGTGCGGCGGGTAGCGAGATTAAACAATTAAAAGACCATTAAAAAAAAATTGACGTCGACAGAGTGACGAGTTTTACATCCATCAGTGACACCATCGCGGCTGCCATCTACAATAGCGTCAGTAACGTCATCATCATGACAGTACTACACACTGTTAGTATTTGTAACGTCGACAGGGTGACGAATCATAGACAGAAAGCAAATTTCCCTAAGCAGAGACAATAAGGCTGTGCTGTATATTGTATTGAATGTGGCACCCATCGATCACACCACCACCACAGTCATCGGCAATAACGTCGTCAGTTTGATCACCACAGTACAACATACAGTCACGGTGGGGGTTTTGACGTCGACAGTGACGAATATGGTTCCCGTCAGTGACACCGCCAACACAGTCATCGGCAATAACGTCATCAGTTTCATCACCACAACACCATAGACAGTGGGATTTTCTGACGTCAACAACAACGAATATGGCACCTATCAGTCACAACTCAACCAAAATCATCAGCAATGATGCCATAAATTTCATAACCGCACTTTGGGATTTTACGACGACGACAAAGTGACAAGTTCCACATCCATCAGTCACACCACCACCACCATAGTCATAAGGAACAGCATCATAACAACATTAACAAAACAAAACAAAAAACAAACAATAACAACAACAAAAAACTACACAGATCCAAACACATAAAAGGTTTAAAAGAACGCTATTTATTATAACAAAACACAACATGCGAATTTTCAGGGTAATCCCCTTTTTCAAGCTCCGAAACAACACTTAAAAAACAGTTAAACTACACAGAGTAAGAAAAATCTAAAACAGAATGACAGCTAGTGTTCTAAAACAAGATCCAAACACAAACAGGTTCAAACGAACGCTTGTTGCGGCACGTTTTGTCACTACGGCACGTTTTGTCACTAAGGTAGTGACAAATCGTGCAGGCATTGCACCTTTTTTTTGTCACTTGCATATCAGTACATGTGATATTGTATGTGTCACTTGTGTGAGTGTGTGTGTGTGTGTGCGTGTGGTGTGCGTGTGCGTGTGTGTGCGTGCATGCGAGCGTCAAAGAGAGAGAGAGAGAGAAGGAAAGAGAGAAAGTCACAGAGAGACAGACAGACAGACAGACAGAGAGAGGGGAGAGAGAAGAGAGAGAGAGAGAGAGAGAGAGAGAGAGAGAGAGAGAGAGAGAGAGAGAGAGAGAGAGAGAGAGAGAGAGAGACAGAGACAGAGACAGAGACAGACAGAGACAGGACAGACAGACAGACAGACAGACAGACAGAACGAATGTGTGAGACAGAACGAGAGAGAGAGGGGGGAGGGAGAGAGACACACAGGGAAGAATGAAAGACAGAAGGTGAAGAAAGACAGAGACAGAGAGACAGAGAGAGACAGAGACACAGAGAGAGAGGGACAGAAACAGAAAACAGTCACAGAGAGAGACACAGACACAGAGAGACAGAGACAGAGCGATATCGAGAGAGAAAGAGAGAGAGTGAGGGAGGTAGAGAGAGCGAGAAAAAAACATGTTAGGTACATATTATGCGACAAAATGTACAAGACGCTGCATAGAATGAAACGTCACACCCAAAGTCAGTCCACGTTTACCTTTTATCTCATCAAACCATACCAACCATCCAATCAAACAAGGACATCCACAACAAACAAGGACATCCACAACACAACCAAGCCACATTTTCACTCAGTCTCTATATCTATAGTCATATTTCACACAGCTCACAGAGCTACGGGCAGCAGTAGCCTCGTAGTCTACTCAAAGCAATACAGAATTTCAGTTTAGCGCTGATTGAGGCGGGGATAATAAACACAAGGCAACAAACACGCGGGCGCGCGCGCGCGCGCGCTGCCACGGACAAATGCACATCAACACACACACACACACACACACACACACACACACACACACACACACACACACATGTGCGAGCGCGCGCATGCGCGCAAACTCACGTGCGCGCGGGTACACACAAACACACACGTGAGCTCGCGCACACACACAAACACACACACACACACACACACACACACACACACAACGAGGAAAGGAAAAGACAGGTTATAGTGTTGCTGTCGAAGGAGTGACAAAACGTGCAGCGAGTGGACCTTTCGGCACGTTTTGTCACCAGATAGTAACAAAACGTGCCGGAGTGACAAAACGTGCAGGCAGTGCATCAAATTTGACACGTTTTGTCACAGTGACAAAACGTGCCGTAGTGACAAAACGTGCCGCAACAACGCTTATTTTATTTTAACACGGACACACAGTATGCACATTGTCGGGGAAATCCCCTTTATCAAGCCACAAAACGACACTTAAACAACAGGTAAACGGTTAAAAACGATGAAAAATGAATGAAAAAGACTTATCTTTTTTTGGTTGAGTTTTTGGAGCTTGTTCGGTGCTTGGAAGATACACACAGTAAGATTTTTAAAAACGTCGACAGAATAACGAATGCCACCCATCGGTCACCTCATGACGCCACAGTCATCAGCATTACTTACCTGAGATGACCATGTGCGGTGGTTTAGCCTACAGGACGCTACTAATAAAATCCATTTACTACTAAGCAACTATGTATAAGTGGCGTATATTAATACCAATTTCGTCGTCACCATGATGACACTAACACAGAGTGAGATTTAATGACGTCGACTGAGTAAAGAATAATTAATTATAATTCTGTGCCTATCAGTCCGTCAGTCAATCTGCCTCGGCGGTCAACACAGGCACCAGACTGAGTACTAATGACAGGGGGCGGGGGGCGCTGCCACTCCCCCCCCCCCCCCCCCCCACTCCTCCTCGGTCCCATGGACGTCCCTGTGGGGAGGGGCCGGTGGTAGGTGGGGGGGGGTGGGGGGGGGGGGGGTAAATGTGTTGTGATTTAGATGTCCCCCGCCGACTGTTGCTTGGACAACAAGGATTTACAGCCTAACTTGACTGGACTTGTGTGAGCAGGGACGATAATTGGCACGTAGCCAATCGCTGGCGAGGACGTCGTTGCAGTTGTATTGGTGCTGGGAGACAGACACTGACACTTCAAGTTCTTCTTCTTTGACGTCTTCCTCTTCCTGTTTCTTTTTCCTCTGCCTTTTTCCCTTTTCTCATCTCTCTCTCTCTCTGACTGTCTGTCTGTCTGTCTGTCTGTCTGTCTGCCTGCCTGACTGTCTGCCTGCCTGCCTGCCACCCTATCTGTCTGTCTGTCTGTCTATCAGTGTCATCTCTGTCTGCCTGCCATTGCCTGTCTGTCTGTCTGTCTGTGTCTGTGTCTGTGTCTGTGTCTGTGTCTGTGTCTCTCTCTCTGTCTCTCTCCGGCTCCCCCCCCCCCCCCCCCCCCCCCCCCTCAGTCTCTCCCTCCCTCTCTCCTTCTCTCTCAGTCTCTCTCTCCCCCCCCCCCTCTCTCTCCCCTACACACCAACTCCGTCATCATCATCCGCCTCTCCTTCTTCTTCTCCTCCTTTTTCCTCAGGTTTTCTTCTTAGCCGGTTTATCTTTGTTGCTGCTAGCGGTAGTTTTTGTTTTTGTTGCGGTTGTTTTGTGAAAACAAAAGGTAAAAAATATTTACAGGGAGATGGGTTCAAAAGCATGGGGCTGTGGGAGTTGGCTGCAGGTTGTGGAGGCTGCCGCCAAGCTGGTCACAGTTCCGGACGGACTGGAGTGAAGTTGCTGAGTGATGGCAGTCCCAAGATGGTTCCACTGACTGAGTCTCTTCACTATGGTGGGGGTTCTCAGTCTTTTTCCATAGACTTGTGTTTACTCATTGTTTTATCGCCAGTTTACAATTATCTGATTTTGACGCTGGTAGGCAGACACACAGTTCCACAAGCTGTGTTGTACTTGTAGGTTCCTAACACAAGACATTCTTACTCTCTTCTGTGTCTGCTGTTCTCAATCGGAAATCCCTGGTCCAGTTGCACAGGACCAACAACTCGGCAAGCCTTGTTGTATATATTTCTGTAGAGTAGCTTCCCTTACGCTGCGTTTACAAATGGCGCTTTGGTTACAAACGTTCTGTGTGAATTAAGTGCTGATTATCTTCGACTTTCTCTTCTCCCTCATCCTGTGATCTCGGTCCCCGCCAGTACCTCTTCGGAGACAACTCGGCGTTAAACGATTTTTAACAGTTCGACTTTCTCTATGTTAGCCTGTTTGGCCTAGCGGTAAGACTGAAAAGCAAAAACACCAGTTCAGTTCGATTCCGCTTCGGCTCCCCTTTCTCTTCAAAAAATGTGATTTGTGCTGGACTTGTGATTGAAAGTCTTGTGACTTTGCCCCTCACAGTTAATAATACGTTAAAACAGTTCTTACCGCTGCCAGTCTTAATGCAGAATCATTCTGTCATTAAGAAAGTTTAGCCAATAAATCGTCGACGTCGAAGGCCTGGCTGCCTTCGTGTGGAGTTACAACAGACGACAGCTATTGGAAAAGAATCAGATTATAGCGTGTTTTTATCTGAACAAACGGAGAAGAAAAAAAATTATAATCTTTTGTGCAACTACTATTGGAATATATGGAGACAGTGCAATCATCAGCCCCCTGATTTTTCAGTGATCAGTAAAAAACTAAAAGTGAAATAATAACATATAAATCATAAAAGAAAAAGAGAGAGAAAAAAAGAAGAAGAAGAAAAAAAGAAAAGAAAATATGAATAGATTAGGAGTTCACGAGATTAAGGCTGATTTTCTATGCCGTTTGAGCTTAGATGCAATCAGACGATGCCATTCACATGGACAAGGTCAAGAACTATTGAAATATATTATTTCCCCAGTACATCTTTAAAGATACTCCAATGTTTTTGTATTCACAAAAATCAGTTCAAACAGTTTATGAAAATGCACACAAAACGCATGACCTAGAAAAGAGGCCTGACATCTCAAGAGCACTCAAATGCACTTTTGCCAGCTTGAGTACTTGTTACGATGTTGGTTGTTACTGCTTCATTCAGTGGTTACTAGTAGTAGTATGTTACTTACTAGATAGATGTTACACATATGTACTGGTTCCAATGGCAAGTCAAGCTAAAGTTTTGCAATATTTTTGTTACACGTGATTGCAAGGGGAGCGGGGATAGCTCACTGATTAGTCATTAGAGAGCTGGACTTGTGATTGAATGGTTGCAGGTTTGAGTCCTGGCCAGAGCAGCAAAAGAATTTGCTGGAACTCCAGAGTCAACTTTCTGTGCTGACTCTTAGTCTTATTTCAGTGTCTGTTCCATCTCAGTGTTACTGCAGTAGCATATATATATATATATATATATATATATATATATATATATATATATATATAAGATCCTGGTCATTCTGCCAAAAGTGCATGTGGTAGGTTACAACTAAACACATCCTATGTATGTAGCTCTGAATAAAGTGACACTGTAAACTGGTGCATGGTTGCTTGGTGTACACAACAACCAAATGGTGCTGTAAGTACACCACTTGGATGGATATAAATGTAAAAAAATGCACGCCTATTAGGCGGTTCAGGTGGGGTTGTTAACTCCCTTGACTTTTGCCCAGCATCGCTTAAGTCCCTTGGCTGTTTTTACTTCCAGTGCGTACTTTCTTCACAATGGTCAATGGAAGGTGATGACAATAAATTCACGAAGTTTACAGTGTCGACTTTAAAGGCATTTTTGAAGGTCCATAGTCAAAATATGTCTGGCAACAAGCAATAACCTGTTGCTCGTGCTATAGGATGGCAAAAAACATATTTTTTCCACAAACTCGGGATCTTCTGTTAGCTGAAAAATGATGTAAAGACACTTTTTTTCCATTCTCCATTACCTCTCCCCTGTAATTTTTGCAAACGCAGCAATAATGGCATTTTACTGCTTCGCAATTCTACGTTCAACTTCCATTGTTATACATGGTGTGAAGCAACGCCTCCTTAGAAATCGGCCCGGAAGTGACGCTGCAACCTCTCGTGACATCTTGTACGAAAGATTACAAAGGGCATTCACTCGTGCATACCCGCTTCACTGAACCACCAAATAGTTACTCATTCAGAATCACGTGGTGAGATTGAGAGTGCAGTGAGTCTGCTAAAAAGCAGAGAATAGCGCTATGCAGCTATATAAAAGCAATCAACACAATGTTATTAATTGATGATCGCTTATATAGCACTATTCTCCGCTCTCTTGAGCAGGCTCACTGCGCTCGCATGTGATTCTACATGAGTGACTAGCTTTTTATAGCGTGTTTTTTTTAATAGCCACCAAAGTGGTATACTTAAGCGCTGGCATGGCTGGTGACCGTGATACATAAAACTGCTGCCATCTCAGCGCAAGTTCGCTGTACACCATACAACCATGCTCCATGTCACTTCATGCAAAGCCATATACATAAGGTGTATGCATGTTTAGCTGTAACCTGCCACCTGCACTTTTGGCAGAATGACCGGGATCTTTTACATGGTACTGCGGTTACACATGGGCGGAACAGATGCCGAAATAAGAGTTAGCACAGATAGTTGACCCTGGAGAAGAAAATGTTCCCGCCGCTCCTGCAGGGATTCGAACCCGCAACCTTTCAATCATGAGTCGGGCACTCTAACCACTGAGCTATCCATGCTCTAATGTTAGAGCTTCATGTACTGGTTCCAGCTTAAAGTCAAGCTAAACTTTGTCAGTATTTCCTCCTCTGTGTTTAAAGACAGCAATCCCCCAAGGTGCAGCAGTCTGACAAAGTGTCAAATGTTGAAAGTGGCTGGATATAGTACTTTAGTTGATGAATCATTGAGTGGCTGGGTTTTCTTTAAGTTTAGCTTTTTGGCTTCGCCTACTCCTGACTGGTTGTGTGTTTTTATAATCTCAGCCACTTCTAGCACCCCTACCCCCACACCCACACCCCCGACCCCATTAACAGTAACACTAGTAATGGTCTGACTGACGACCATGAGTGTAATGGAAGATGACAACAATGTATTTATGTGAGAGACATAAAAAGTCAGGCTAAAAATTGGAATATAAATGGAAACTGTGAAGTTAACCACACACACACATGCATGCACACACCACACATACACACATGCATGCACACATACACACACACACACACACACACACACACACACACACACACACACACACACACACACACACACACACACAAGAAGAAGAAAAAACTACAACAGATTTGAAGGGTAAAATCAGGTATTATTGTTACTACTATGTAGGTATGTATTATGTATTATACATGTGATCACACCCTAGTCTTCTGGACTAGTCGTAGGCATTGCAGAGTTGCATTTTTTTTGTTTTTAGTGGGGTTTTTTATCCTGTCAGAGGTGGTTGTTTTTTAAGCATTGTTTTTTGTTTTATTTTCATTTAGAATTCTGAGAGATGAAAATGCCAGTTTATGTTAGTGTTATGTGTTTGTCTCTATTAACACTTACAGTATGGTCACCAGATGTTTACATTTGTGCTGAAACAGTTATTTCAAAACAAGTTTTAATGGACAACTCTAATACATTTTACAGTTTAGTGTCTAGACACATAAATTGGTAGGTGCATTATCTCTTTCATAAAATTGTGCATGTTGAAATTGTGCATCACTAAATCAAATGATAGTAAAGTAATAGTATTACTTAACATGATTCAGCTTATAATAAAGTAATAGTATTACTCAACGTGATTAAAGGTAAGACTAATAGTCTGAATACATTAAGTTAATGTTTGTTGTATTTTCCTTTCTGCCAGCAGCTGTAGAAGCCATAACCACACAGACTCTGATCTAACATGGATCTGTTGATGTCATCATCAATGGCAGATGACAACGTAGTGTTGGAGTGGTTTGAGGTGGGCGCTGTTGAAGAATTGAGGACACGTAAATGTCGACGGTAAGTTTCATAAGCATTAAATTTGAAGCAGAAAGTGAAAGGACTTTGTTGAGGAAACTGTTCAAGTGTTTTTACTGAGCACAACTAGCACTTCTGCTAGTAATATAGTGGTATTCATATATGTTCATAAAAATTGTGCAGAGACCAGTAATATTGATAACGTCCACACTCATTCATTTAAACACTAATGGATTTTGAAGATCAGTCAGTGTAACAGTAACTAAAATGGTTGCACACAAAATAAATTGATGAGCATGAAAATGTTGCTAATTTAAAAAAAAATTAAATTTATGATAATCCTAACTTAATAAATTAGTATAAAGTATAAGCTTGCCTAATGCTCATTATGTATGGACTGATTTGGCTCAGTCTAGCAGAAACAGGTTGAAGGCCTTTGGCTGGTTCTTCTGTACAGTGAGTGAAAAGCTGTTTCAAACTGGGTGATAGATTTGATAGATTTCTTTGTACAAAATTTGTGATTGACAATACATGTATGATTCATATATTTATATATATATATATATATATATATATAGAGAGAGAGAGAGAGAGAGAGAGAGAGAGAGAGAGAGAGAGAGAGATTTGATTGATTGATTGATTTGATTAAACTTTATTTCTCAATGGTGAAGATATTAGCACAAAGGCCGACTCACATATCTGCCATTGCTACAGTACTACTAATAACCAAGACATTCACCAAGAGAGAGAGAGAGAGAGAGTAGTGGCTCTAATTTCAGTCATGGCCTTGCTTTCAGACTGTACACAGCAAGTGGCCAGGACTTGGCGCTGTTCTGTCCGAATGGGGATAACTTTTATGTGACAAGTGCAATATGCCCCCATGCAAGTGAGTTTGGAGCATGATGTTGGAGCAATTTTATTTTATGTGATATGCACAGCTTGATGCCAGTGGGATTTTCTCATGTTGTTATCTATGAATGACTTTTTACCAGGATGTTTATTTGTTGTTGTTGTAATTAAATGTTTTATGATTGGAGTGAATGTGTGATGAGTGTACCTGGCACCACAAAACATTCCTTGTGCAATCAGTGTATTGACACTTGGCAATAAAGATATGTTGTATTGTATTGTATGATGTTCATTTTGTACTACGTCTTAGTGTTAGTGCAGTATTCCTAAACAGTAAATTGTATGAACTGCACAAGTGAGTTTGGAGCATGATGTTCATTTTGTACTACATCTTAGTTTTAGTGCAGTATTCCTAAACAGTAAATTGTATGAACAGCACAAGTGAGTTTGGAGCACAATGTTAATTTTGTAAGTGAATGTATCTTAATGTTAGTGCAGTATTCCTAAATTTATAGTAAATTGTATGAACTGCACAAGTGAGTTTGGAGCATATGTTCACTGTGTACTATAAGTCTATGTCTTAGTGCAATATTTGTAAATTTACAGTAAATTTATGAACTGCACAAATGAGTTTGGAGCACATATAAATTTATGTGTACACATCTCGATGTCAGTGTACTATAGCTGAATATGAGCTGTATGACCCTCACATGTGAGTGTGGAGGATATGATATTATATATATTTGTATTATTATTATCTGCCAGTGTCACACGCTTTAATTTAGTGTTATTAAATAGGACACACACTTTGATTTTGTGGTATGTAAAGTATTTACAAATAAATGTCTTCAGTGTTAATGCAGTATGATTGAATGTGACCACACAGATAAGTTTTGAGTCCACAAATTTCTGTTAACTTATTAAGAAGAAATATTCATTGCCCCAGCCGTAGATTCCACTGTGCATACATGTATGCCTTCATTTTGTAAGACGTTGGTATACATGGTCATAATTGATATGTTTGTGGAACAGAGGGGCCGATTGACCAAGGCGACATAGAAGACATTGGCGGTGGTAACTACCACATCACCTGCCCCCTTCACTTCTACGTCTATGATCTCAGGTCTGGGGTCTCCACAACAGGCCTCAAGGTGCATGTTGCTAATATTAATTACTAATGTAAATTATAAGTATATTACAACTTTATTCTTCCCATGGACAAATTCATCTGGTAGCAGTAAACACGACAAAACATAAAACATCCTGTATGTTGGAAGATTATTTACTATCATTTATTATTTTCATTTACACATGCATGCACACACACACATGCATACTCACACATATTCTTTAAAAGTTGATAAAATGCACTTTAAATCATTGCCATCATCACCATGACCATTGCCTGAAGATTTCAGAAGGAAAAAATAGCTAGGCTAAAGAACATGGTCTCCACAAGGGCCTTGATGCCCTTTCGATTGGAACTGAACTGATACTTTTGAATAAACTTAACTGAGTATTTGTCTTGATGGCATTTAACCACTTGCTGGGTGCACCAGCTTTAGGCTTAGGGTTTTCTGGTCCTTTTCAAATGTGATTTGTGCCATGGACAGTGGAAAGAGCTATGATTTGACAAATGTGGTGTTTTAAATTGCCCTGATATCTATGAAAAATTAAGGATGGCACCACATATTTTAGTAAAGTTGTATAGTTTAGATGTTTTTAAGTTTTTTTTATAGTTTTTTTAAAAACAAGAATATTGGCACGCTTGTTAGATTTGTATTTAATCTTTGTTGTTGTTTTGAAGTTGTGTTCAGCCTTTTCTGACAGTGTTCCACACAGTCAGCATGGCTTCAAATGTGAATAAATCTAATTCTTTACAGGTAGATGATAGCCTTGATCATTTTGATTTCAGCTGCCAACCTATAAGACAGAGGTGAAGAATGGACAGCTGTTTGTCAATGCTCCTGAAAAAGTCTTCCTTAAATCAGCCAATGCCAAGAAGAAAATGTGATATCCTGCCAAGTCCCAGACATCATTAGGCTGCTACGCATCAATATTTGCTGCCTGTGTCAAATAAACAGACTTGGACACTCATTTATTTGAGAGTTGAACTAGTTTTACTTTGAAGTTTTGGGCAGTTAGTAAGAGACTTGTTTTATCTCTGCTCACCATAGCACTGATGATAATGATGACGACTGTCCATTGCTAAAGTGTTTAAAAATTGTATGTACAGTGTACTTACAGCATGGAACTGAAACTGAATAGTGTGGCAAATCTTTTGTGAAACAAAATATTTTTTTGCAGTAGTTGCTTTGTTTTACCACCATGTTGCCTCATCATTTCCAGCTCCACCACTGCTTTTCTTTGCCCTGTCACAAGTGTCAGTGTAAACTTTGGTCAGTTTCTGTTTCATCTTGGCCACTCTTCCTACCAGTGTCACATGTGTCAGTGTAAACCTTGGTCAGTTTCTGTTTCATCTTGGCCACTCTTCCTTCCAATGTCACAAGGGTCAGTGTAAACTTTGGTCAGTTTCTGTTTCATCTTGGCCACTCTTCCTACCAGTGTCACATGTGTCAGTGTAAACCTTGGTCAGTTTCTGTTTCATCTTGGCCACTCTTCCTTCCAATGCCACAAGGGTCAGTGTAAACATTGGTCAGTTTCTGTTTCATCTTGGCCACTCTTTCTTCCGTGTCACAAGGGTCAGTGTAAACATTGGTCAGTTTCTGTTTCATCTTGGCCACTCTTCCTTCCGATGTCACAAGTGTCAGTGTAAACTTTTGTCAGTTTCGGTTTCATCTTGGCCACTCTTCCTTTCAATGTCACAAGTGTCAGTGTAAACTTTTGTCAGTTTCGGTTTCATCTTGGCCACTCTTCCTTTCAATGTCACAAGTATGAGTGTAAACTTTGGTCAGTTTCTGTTTCATCTTGGCCACTCTTCCTACCAATGTCACATGGTCAGTGTAAACTTGGTCAGTTTCTGTTTCATCTTGGCCACTCTTCCTTCCAATGTCACAAGTGTCAGTGTAAACTTGGTCAGTTTCTGTTTCATCTTGGCCACTCTTCCTACCAATGTCACAATGTGTCAGTGTAAACTTGGTCAGTTTCTGTTTCATCTTGGCCACTCTTCCTTCCAATGTCACAAGGGTCAGTGTAAACATTGGTCAGTTTCTGTTTCATCTTGGCCACTCTTTCTTCCGGTGTCACAAGGGTCAGTGTAAACTTTGGTCAGTTTCTGTTTCATCTTGGCCACTCTTCCTTCCGATGTCACAAGTGTCAGTGTAAACTTTTGTCAGTTTCGGTTTCATCTTGGCCACTCTTCCTTTCAATGTCACAAGTGTCAGTGTAAACTTTGGTCAGTTTCGGTTTCATCTTGGCCACTCTTCCTTTCAATGTCACAAGTATGAGTGTAAACTTTGGTCAGTTTCTGTTTCATCTTGGCCACTCTTCCTTTCAATGTCACAAGTATGAGTGTAAACTTTGGTCAGTTTCGGTTTCATCTTGGCCACTCTTCCTTCCAATGTCACAAGTGTCAATGTAAACGTTGGTCAGTTTCAGTTTCATCTTGGCCACTCTTCCTTCCAATGTCACAAGTGTCAGTGTAAACATTGGTCAGTTTCAGTTTCATCTTGGCCACTGTTCCAATGTCACAAGTGTCAGTGTAAACTTTTGTCAGTTTCGGTTTCATCTTGGCTACTGTTCCTTTCAATGTCACAAGTATGAGTGTAAACTTTGGTCAGTTTCGGTTTCATCTTGGCCACTCTTCCTACCAGTGTCACAAGTGTGAGTGTAAACTTTGGTCAGTTTCAGTTTCATCTTGGCCACTGTTCCAGGTGCTATACTGTTGCTTCCTCCAGGAAGATAGTGTGTTTTGTGATATTGTCATGTAAAGACTGATTTCCAGTTCTTGTATATCTGTGAATTGCTTATATATATATATATATATATAATATATATATATATATATATATATATATATATATATATATTATATGTAATCTTAGATATATATATATATAAGCAATTCACAGATATACAAGAACTGGAAATCAGTCTTTACATGACAATATCACAAAACACACTATATATATATGTTACATTAATTGTATTTTCTAGTTCTTAGAAAAATTTACTTCAGCATTAAATCTGAAACAATAAGAGGCCCAGAGTGATTGTGCAGAATCAGCAAACGATGGAGTTAATTAACACTCAAAAGATCTCGCCCACTGACACAAAGACATGAGTCACCTGCTGTAGCTCTCACCTGGCATGCAAGTAAATACAAGGTGTATAAACTCTGTACCTCTGGTGGTTTATATACAGTTTACATACCTTCTATTTATTTGCTTGCCAGGTGAGTTACCGCAGGCAACTCGAGTCTTTGTTGTTGTGTCAGCGTGTGACATCTTTTGAGCACTAATTAACTCTCTTGTTTGTTGATTCTTCACTTCAGTATAGGAAATGTAGTTTCAAGTTTTGAGAAGAATTTCCTTTTGTTTTCCCAACTTGACTGACAGAATATTGCATAAACCTGTATGAAATGTGATTTCATGCAAAGACAAAAGGTTAAATATAAATGTGGATATATATATATATGCTCATTTTGGTTGCTTTTAATCTCAGCTGTTTTTGTTTGTGGTTTAGTCTCAACCAAACAATTGGAGGGAATTTCAAAGAGAAATTCTCTCCAGGTACCTTTGTTAGTGTCATGTTCTCTCAAGTTAACTATTCAGAATTGTGATTAATTCAGCCAAGTATTGTTCACTGTTTTAACTGGTTGTTCACTGTTTTAACTGGTTGCGCTCTGTGGATTGATTCAGAATTCTTGTTATAAAGTTATGAGTTCTTCATTAATAAACTGTGAACAGTGATTCCATGTTCAAGATTTACTGACAGTGTAACTTTGTTTCTGGTGATCACACGCATGAGCATACATGCACGCACACAAACACATATGATTATGATTTATTTTATTTTATGCAATAGCATTCAACAGTGAGAAAAATATGGTTTTTGTAACGTAACTGTGAAACATTCTTCAACTCATAACTGGACAATTACTCCTTTCTTCCCTCTCATAAAAGAGGGCAGATATTTAATTTCACAGGCTAAACTTGTTTGCTCTATCAATATTCATTGCAAAGAAGTATCTTTGAATTTGATCTCCTCAGGGCACAGCCAATGCTAGTTTGCTCTTTAGCAATAACAAGCAAACAAAGTTGGCTCATACTTGATACTTTTGCCACACACGCTGGCCTCGTTCATGATGTTGATAATACTTCAGGGCACAGCCAGTGTTAGGTTGCTCTTTACCAGTGACAAGCAAACAGAGTTGGCTTGTGATGTGCTTGATACGTTTGCCACACATGCTGGCCTCGTTCATGACACTAATACAACAGACTGCTGGGCACAAAATGGGAACACTCACGGTTGTGTTTTCACAAATTTCAAACACTGATTTTTCACAAAAAGGGCCAAAATTCAAGCGAAAATCACAGTTTTAGTGTCTACTAAAAATTAAAAAAATATCAATTTCTGTCCATAGGGCTGGTGATGTGTTTTTGCTTTCTGTGCCCTTTAAGGAAAATGGATTCATGGGATCTGTATCTCAGGTTGCCAGCTTATTATGGCCAGAAGTATGAGGAATAAGCACAGTTTCATGTTATTTTTTCACCTCAACACCACAACAGAGAAGACTGAAAATGTGGCTTTGTCTTCTTTCTGCGCCGCTCATAACTGCAACAACACTGACCTGTGGTGCAAAAGCTATGAGGAAGGATTGCTGCCAAGAGATTTTACAATAATCTTGTGTCAAGCAGGGTTTTATTTTGAAGTTTAAATTCTGCAGAATCTACAAAAAACAAAAACATAATAAACTAACATAGTAGTAGAAATGAATGTGAGTAAACCTGAGTACATCAGTAGCTATGACAGCAGTATTGTGACTGACTAGTGCATAACACTCCAGTGGCAGTGAACATCTGCAACAATTACTTCTGAGCTGTATCAGCATGCAGTTTTGATCTTGTACTGTGCACATCATTATTCCCCCTTCTTTTAGTGCTTTTCATCTTTGCCAACACATATTTCAAGGAAGGAAAGAAGTTTGCTTTTTGATACCATCTACCATGACAGTGACGCCACAGGGCAAACATAAGGTTTAAAGGGGAAAAAAGGTATCACAACAAATGAACCAATTCAAAGAAACAGAACAGCAAACCAGCGGAAAACCTTTTAAGTTGTATAACAAGGGGGGGGGGGGGGGGGGAATGCTGACTGTTTTTTGTTTGTTTGTTTTTTCATCATGGATAAGTGTGTAACATGAAGTCTTCCGCAGAAGCATATTCCTTTGCAAGGAGCTAGTAATCAGAACTTTCACTGCCATGACCTGCTGATCTTTAGTCAACGGCACTACTGTGGAAGAGTTAAAACTTTCTTCTGAAGCACTTGCCCAGAACAGCGGTACTGTGGTGGAAGATGATAGAAAATTAGTCCACTGGGAGCAGTAAATAAAGAAAGCATTACTGCAGTCATTTGTGCAAACTGTTTCACTCTCAACTGTCAACATAGGATTTGTGTGTGTGTGTGTATGTGTGCATGCGTGTGTTTTCACACCAAAGCTTGGGGACGCAATCTACTGAGCATCTTTAAATGACCTTTTCCTTGTCAAAAATATTTGTACTTGTGTCAAAGAATTTGCACACTACTGGTGCAATTGCCTTGTAAGAACAGCCTTGAAAATAAAATGCTAAACTGCATGACCATACAGACACACACACCCAGTTAAGAACTTTGCACCATGTAAGATGGGAATTCAAGGAGAATTAAGCTAAACAGCATCACCATGTGGGCCAGTGATGGGTACAGTGTCTAAGGGAACTGTGTTAGTTTAACATCAACCACCATTGATGCTGGCTCATTCAAAGCAGCACTGTGAATATATACATATACACACATGCAAACTGCTAAACAAAACAAACACTAAAGAGGTACCTAAAATGCCCATAACGCATGCCATCCTGATGCTGTGTTCCCACTTCATGCAAGTGAGATTCTGAGAGCTGCCACTGCTTTCAACCTGGCTCATGCACAACTTGAAAATCTCACACAAGAGCGGGGGTGCAGGAGAGAATGAGGATACATTGAAGTTAAGAGCGGGAGGTAGCGTGGTTGAGTGGTTAAAGCACTGAGTCGAGGGGAATCTGGGTCATTCATCTACACTATGGCCTGGGCTGGGACTGCGCTTGGCTTGGCTTCAGCTTAGCATGGGCTGCTTTGTGAATGTACATTGGCGATCTGGACCATGAGAAGTTTGGCGTTGTTATCACTCAGACACATATCACCTGTCTGCTATTACTTCCAGACCACAGCTCTGTGTTCCAGACAGCAGATGGCAATGGATGGAAGCTGTGCTCAGCCCTACCTCTGCGTCAAATAATACTATTACAATTGTCAGTTTTATGCTTGTTGTGACTGATGCTGAAACTAAAGACCCAAGTATTCATTCATAGCGTACATGTTTAAGCAAGAGACAGAGATGAAAGAACAAAAAAGGTACATTGTTCTGTGTAATGAGGATGCTAAAGACCCAAGTATTCTATTATGGTGTACCTGTTTAAGAGAGAGACAGAGAACAAAAAAGGTACACTGTTCTGAGTAATGAGGATACTGAAGACCTGAAGACCCAAGCATTCATTCATGGTGTACATGTTTCAGATAGACATATAACAAAAAGCTGATTATTGATGTCTGTCAGCACAGTCACTTTTCCCACACATCAGTCAAGACAGCATTTATATATATCGCACAGACAGTCACCGGAACTTCAGTGAAAAATGATCCACTATATCAAGCAAAACAAACACAACAACCAACTGAATGTGATACTATTTGTTTATACACTTGACTGGACTGACCCTACATCCATTTCAGCATTGGTTTTGAAAATATGCCACACAAGCTCCTATTCTCAGCAAACAGCAGGATTATTATTGGTGACTGTTATCTTAACTCAAAGTGCAAATGACTGATTGTTTGGCTGCTTGCTGTGGAAGAATGTTGGTAAGCCACAATAGGAAGAATGTTGGTAAGCTACTATAGGCTCTGATATGAGTGTATCATGTTTGTCAAACAGAATAAAATTTGCATGTACAGTAAAGGATATAGATGGTAATCAAATACTCTGACACTGGGGACAGAGTGGGGAGGTGGCTGTTGGGGAAGAGGGGTGGGGAAGAGGGATGGGGAAGAGGGATGGGGGTGGTTTCTGGAACAGGTGCATCACAAAATTGTAACAAAAGACAAAAATTGAAACCTCATTCTCATACAAGGGGGATAAACAAAGTCACCTGAAAGACCATTAGATACAACTGGCCAAAACAGCTCGGGGCAATTTTATGAAATCTGTTTTTCTGTCAGTGGTTCTGGACTGCTGCCTGATATTCTCACTGCTCACGACACACAGTCACCAATAAATGAGCTGCATTTTCAGTGATGGCCTGCCTACTATTAACTATCACTGTGTAACTCATCTCCGCTTCATTTTCTCAAAGTAGTTGATCTACAACCACCTCTTTTCCAAAGACAGTAACTTCACTTGGTGCTCTGCACAGCCCAGGAACTACTACAGTGGGTCCTCTCTTTAAAAAAGAAAGCAAAAAGATGATCTTGTAAATCAAGCTAAACTGGCCTCACAAGAGGGGTACCCCTAGGTGAAGGGTTCATGAAAGGGCATTCCCAGCACAATGCAAAGCTGCTAGGCAAAGTAGCTTTCAAGTTAAATTGCCAGTCAGGCTGTGTGAAGTCTTGGCAAAGTGGCCAAAACTGACCACAAGGTACATCCGATTGGCTAGCCAGTTTATGGTATGACCAGGTCATTGGCCATTAATTGTTTACAGAGACTAATTTTGACCTGTGGAACAGGGAAGAAGAAACGAATATCACTGATTTATTGCCCTGAGGGAGCATGAGCAGATGCTGTAGGACCCATCTGATCCCAGGTGCATGAATAGAAGTAAAGGAAGGCGATGTGCTGTGGCAGCAAATCACTGAAAATTTGGGCATGGATAGCCTGCTATTTTAATGTATCAAGAGCTGATGTGAGCGAAGACATCTTTGCGAAGTGGTCCTTCAACATTATTTTCAGTGCAATCTTCACATGGGAATATAAAGGAAATGGCTTCAGAAAAGGTGATATGAAAAGAGCGGTGGTCCTTGGTGAAAGGTTCATTTACATAAAAACATAATGGGAAAGCTAAAAAAAATTGGTCTAAACCCAATAAACATCCCTGATCCAATTCAGAAGTGTTTTGGTTATGGCCAGTTATGGTCATTATTGCCAGCATACAGCCAGAAAGGGGCCAGATCATATCGGCCAGATCCAACTTCCCATATCTGATTCAGTTCTATTCTTTCAAAGAAGGCCCCGATCATGTTACACAAAATCAACCAGGATCTGATCTGGATGGCCTGGTCAGGTTTTGGCTAAATGAATCTGGTCCAGAAGCAAGCTGGTGTGCAAGAAACATCAAACCTGTTTGTGGTCAACACTTCCGAGCCTACCCCGGTCAGATGCGAATTGGATCTGGCATGTTCACTGGGGTAGTCTCACCGGGGTGGCCTTTTGTTAGGGGTTCCACTGTACCAAACTAAAGCTCACTGACTTCACTTTCTGCAGGTGTTTTGGAAGTGCCCAAACTGACCATGCCCTCTTCCCGTCAGAGCCAGTCACAGCTGATGCATTAATGTGGCTAGCTATCACCAACTCCTTTGGTGGGAACATTCCTTTCCAGGATATTAACAACAATCACTCACAGTCATACCCATATCAGTTGGGTCAACAGTCAACAACACTCTGGCTCAGCCAGTCTCACTTCTGCAGCCTGTTCCGTTCGCAGTCTCTTCTAGAACATTACACGTTTGTTAGGGGTTTGAATATGCAGAACCCTCACATGCTGTCAAATTCTGAGGAAGTCTCTGTTCGCACTCAGCCATGCTGCATAATTCAGTCATTCGATGCACACTCAGCACTTGCAAGAGACTCACCAGAAAACCCGATGGAAACAAACTGTACACACTGAGAAGAAGAAAAAAAGCAGCACACATACACTATCACAACTGGCGGCTAGCTCCTTCACCTACGTTATCAGTTGCTGTCTTCATGGAAGACCTCCAAGCGCCGGAGCCATCGCTGGGTCAGGTCAAAGGTCATGAAGCTAACCCCAACAGCGATGGGTCCCTTAATCCAGTTCATGCTGAGACCTTTGTACAAGCCCTGAATGACACCCTCCTCTGCCACTATCTGCCGTGCAGTGCCTAAGATTGATGTGTAGTCTAACGCATGGCCTGTCACTCCTGCACATAAAGCGAAACCAGCAAATGATAACAGCAGTGTCTGGCGTTGACCAGTCTTATTTTCAGCTTTTCCAGCTTATTAGCCTTGCCTTCAGACTTGTTTGTCTCTGTTATTATGCAATACCTCTAAATATTTAAACAGAAACACAGCATAAATGTTCTAAGCGTAATGTGTGTCTAGAGAGCTACTGTTAAGGAACACAAACCTTTTTGTAGCAACTGAAAACATCTACAAACTTTTTTGTCTCTATAGTTGTACAGCACAACTCTCTCTCTTTATATAAATGCAAATGCCGCAAGCAAAGAACGTGTCCACAAACCTGCTTGCCTCTACTGGTGTACAACATAAATCTCCATACACTAATGTGCAAATAGAAAGTGCAAGATGTGTCTACACACTTCCTTGTCTCTACTGGTACCTACCAGCAGTCTGCATGCGACGCCGCACTATGTCCAGAGGATAGGATGCCGACTGCCCTAACAGCCCTGCACAAGCTCCAAATGCCAGGCGCTCAATAGGGCTGGGGTCACGACCCTTGTACCTCTCTGCCCAGAACAGATTTCAAGTTCAACTGAATATACATACATATATACTTGCTTATCATCATGCAGACATTGTGCCTTTCTCTGTTTGGGGTGTGTGAGTGGAGGTATTTACTGGTGTGTTAATTCAGTTCTTTGCTTCTCTTTGCGCTATTCAAAAGAATTTGCAGAAAAACTCACTGCCACTTTTTCACAAATGTTTTTGTCTATCATTGCAGTGCAGATAATGTGTGTGTGTGTGTGTGTGTGTGTGTGTGTGTGTGTGTGTGTGTGTGTGTGTGTGTGTGTGTGTGTGTGTGTGTAATGATGAAATCAACTCCACAGTAAGAAAGTAAACCTTTTCTACAATTCAGAGGTAAACACTGACAAAACTGCTTCACTGCTGCTTTAAAGATCTTTAAAGTTCTTTTAAAATCACTCAAAACACACTGCACACACACACACACACAGCTAAAACAAGCATTTTCCATTTTTACCCCCTACACTCCTTTAGGCAATTTTCTTTTTTAAAGGCTGCCCGTTCTTTACCAGCGTGTAGTTTCTTGAGCGTTTCGTAAGTGAAGAAGCTGGTTCCTGAGTATGGAATGGAGCCTAGCATTGTGGGAGTAAATCCACGATACACTGTCCGCAGGCCTTCCTCCCGGTATATTTTGAGAAACACCTCGAAGATGTTGTGGTACCTAGAAAACAACAAAAACCACAGAAACCCTCACGCCCTTTGTGTAACTATTATAAAGGCTTGTACAACGGTGGGTAAATCTACAGTCATATCATGCCAAATGAGAGTACGAAAATAAGACTTCAGCTTGCTGGTGTGTTTTCAACAGTTTGTGTACTGATGCAGTTTCATTGCAAGAGTGTTGGGGTGGGGGATGGGGGGTCATTTCTTAGCTCAAGCAAGTATTCTTGATGTGAAATACCTGAACACTGTATGGTCTTCAGTGTGTAGGTCAGTCAGGTAGATGGGAGGAGAATGCCTCACTTGGCTGTTACTCCTCTTATCAAAAGGAGGTCACAGGATCTTTATATGCACGCCTATCACATCATAATTATGCAGTGACCCTAGCACACGCTGCACACATCAAGGTGGGACATGCATGGGTCAGCCCATCTGCACAGGCACTGACTCGGAAGAACTCAAAGAGCCTTTCACCCTGTCTGGACTAAGATGGTAGCATCTTGGGCTGTTAGGTCCTGACCCCCTGTGATGTGGTTGCTGGCAAAGTGGTCCCTTCAAAAGGGGCCACGGTCCTTGTGACTGCTGCGCAAGTGAAACACCATAGCCCGTGAACCTGGACCACAGCAATCTCCGTCTGTGTGAGAACCAGAACAGCACATGCTGGGGGCGAGCCACCATTCAGGAAAGCATCAAGGGAGACAACCCAACAACCTATAGAACATGTCCCCATTCTGGACAGCATCAAGGGAGATAACACAACAACCTATAGCGCGAGTCACCATTCTGGACAGCATCAAGGGAGATAACCAACAACATAGAGAGCGAGCCATCATTCTGGACAGTGTCATGGAAGATAACCCAAGCTAGAATGAGCCACCATTCTGGACAGCATCAAGGGAGATAACCCAACAACCTAGAGATTGAGCCACCATTCTGGACAGCATCAAGGGAAATAACCCAACAACCTAAAGAGTGAGCCACCATTCTGGACAGCATCAAGGGAGATAACCCAACAACCTAGAGACCAAGCCACCATTCTGGACAGCATCAAGGCAAATAACCCAACAACCTAACTGCTGCATGCACAGGCTGCACAACATTGATAGCAGTAACAACATGTGACAAGTCTCTTATGCAGATAAAAGTTGTCACTGACAGCACAATACTGCCTTTTAATCGCCAAAATACGACATTTTGTGGCCTCTGCAGAATTATGCGATAGGACTTACAAGAAATGCTGCATTTTGTGCAAAAGTCTCTCAGCTGTCTTGTTTAGTTTTTGCTCTACGAAAATGGTGGCAGGATAAAACACTTTATCATTATTAGCACCTTATTTCTAGTGAAGTGTTTTCTGAAAACAAGAAGGAACGACTCTCAGTGAAAGGATCTGTTATTCGATTTGCTACCAAACAAGGACCCTGGATGTGGGTAGGGACAAACCAGGCAAGATGACTTCCTTCAGACACAGGCAGCTTCTCTCATGGAAACCCATAGAAAAATTGTCATGAGAGAAACATTGAAGTGTATACCCCCTCCACCACCCCTTCCCCCAGAGGGAGAGACGGGGGTGGGCACTTTACCATGGGTGTCATTCTTAAACTTAGCAGCTGTCCAGCCATAATAATACTGACTTCACACTAAAGATGCTGATCATACTGACATGTCTTTTGCTGTGACAGCCATCCTGGCTCGGACAAGGTCGAGCGGATAGGTGAAGGCAACGGACGTCACACCGGCCATTGACCCTGCCAGGAAGCGGCGCCCGGGTGGCAAGTGTCTGTAATCAATCAGACAACTTGATATTTCTGCATCAACACATGCACACAGTGTGATTTTGTTGTGTTGTGCTGTTTGTGTGTGTGTGTGTGTGTGTGTGTGTGTGTGTGTGTGTGTGTGTGTGTGTGTGTGTGTGTGTGTGTGTGTATGTGCATGTGCAGATATTCACATGTAAAAAGGATCCCTTTGGCACTGTCAAATTTGCATGTGCTACTTTCTGCAGTGCTAAAACAATCATATCATAGATGCAAGACAAGTGAGCATAAAAAAATTAAAGCCAAGTCCATGTAAGTAACTGAAAGAGTACTTCACAATCCAAATGTATCTCAATTCTTCCTTCTCTTCGCTGGATTGAACTGCCATGAGTATACTTCCACTGCTGCCTCTGAAAGTGAGAGGGGGGGGGGGGACAGACAGACAGAGACAAACAGAGACTCAATTAGAAGAAGACATGAGACAGACATGAGACAAACAGAGACTGAATTTGAAGAAGACATGAGACAGACAGAGACAAACAGACTCAATTAGAAGAAGACATGAGACAGACAGGGACACGCAGAGTCTGAATTTGAAGAAGACATGAGACAGACAGAGACAAACAGAGACTGAATTTGAAGAAGACATGAGACAGACACAGACTCAATTAGAAGAAGACATGAGACAGACAGGGACATGCAGAGACTGAATTTGAAGAAGACATGAGACAGACAGAGACAAACAGAGACTGAATTTGAAGAAGACATGAGACAGACAGAGACAAACAGAGACTGAATTTGAAGAAGATATCAGACAGGCAGAGACAGAGGCTGAATTTGAACGCTTTCATCTCTGGTAGTAGAGTATATAATTATCTACCATATTTAGTTGTTGAAAAATCACCATTAATGATGACTAACCTTTTAACTTTACTGGGATTCAACAGGATTTTGTACTGCTCGTGAGCAGCATACTGTATAGCAGCGTATGGTACAATGCGTGTTACGGTTGCTGAGTTGCCGCGCCACAAAGCAAGGACTCCTTCAGTACGCATCGAGTGATACAGGAACCTCAGCGCACTTCTAAAGGAGAAGGGCTTGTTGGCAACTGTGGATGAAAATGTGTTACATATAAACACTTGAGGCACTGACACTGACAAACATAACAAATATCACACACACACACACACACACACACACACTCTCTCTCTCTCTCACACACACACACACACACACACATGCGTAGTGGCAAATGCACACTACACAGGCAGACCCCCCTCCCACACACATACATTTGAAAAACACACTGATGTGCACAACTATTACAAAAAAGGTGAGACAAATGTCTGTTTCTCAGCTCTGCACTTTACCTCTTCAGTGCATAGCGACTGACAAAATGAGCAGTGCTTTTGACAGAACTTAAACATTACAGCTGTCAATGAAACTGGTTGCTGATCTGTTATTTCAACAATAACAACAGATGTTTTATACAGTGCAAGCCCAGATTGTGATCATATTTTAAACACCATCAGTGACCACCCTTATATAAATTAAAACCACATTTTTGTGCTGTTTTCTCTGTTTAGTTTGCATGTAAAAATGACCCTCACAAAAGACTTCACTCCTTTGAAGATTAAAGTCTGGGGGGGTGGGGAGGGGGGACTTCAGAAGAGGGATTCCGCTGTATTACATGGCTGATTCCAACAGCTGTAACATTGTGGACAAGCAGTCAAAGCCAAAGGGCTGAGAGAGGAAGGCTTACTTTGGAAGTTGATCTTGGTTCGATCCAGTGGTGCAATCACCGTCTTAGCTGTGGCCCCTGCAATGGCCCCAGCCACCAGAGATGTCAGGATTTTGTTGTGGATTGGTACCTGCAATCAACAGAAAGTCACAGGTGCTGTGTACAACCAAGCACAGGTGTAAACCTCCAGTTATGTCAGGATTCTGTTGTGGACCCGTGCCTCAATCAACAGCAAGCCACAGGTGCTGTTTACAACCAAGCACAGGCGTAAACCTCCAGTTATGTCAGAATTTTGTTGTGGATCAGTACCTGCAATCCACAGGTGCTGTGTACAACCAAGCACAGCCACAGGTGCAAACCTCCAGTTTTGTCAGGATTTTGTTGGGGATCAGTACCTGCAATCAACAGCAAGCCACAGGTGCTGTGTAAAGCCAATAGTAGGCACCAGCCTCCAGAGATGCCATGATTTTGTTGTAGACCAGTACCTGCAATCAACAGCAAGCCACAGATGCTGTGTACAACCAACGAAGTCACCAGCCTCCAGAGCTTTCAGGAATTTGTTGCACATCATTACCTATTACCTGAAACAAACAAAATGCCACAGGTGCTGTGTACAACCAAGCTCATGCACCAACCTCCAGAGCTGTCAGGAATTTGTTGCAGATCAGTACCTATTACCTGAAACCAACAAAAAGCCACAGGGGCAGCGTACAACCAAGCCTGGGCACCAGCCTCGAAAGATGTCAGGATTTTGCTGTGAATCAGTACCCTGCAATCACCAAACTGCTACAGGTGCATAAGCATTCATGAGATGTAGTCTTTCTTCTTTCATAATTCTTTTTACCTCAGACAGCAAAAGATACCAAATTCTTTGCAGTACAGCTTTGGACTGATGTCTGACTCTGCATCTGAGATGAGTCCCCAAAACTACATCAGCAAGTAAAACACACACACACACACACACACACACACACACACACACCACACACACACACACACGTGCACATACACAATTTAATAAACACACAGACACACACACACAAATACACACACACAAACGCATTACATCTGCACCATACATGAACCTGTTTCTGCTGTTGTTTTAACAATTTTGACCCTGCTAAGCAACAAATGTATGACACTTACAGCAATCTTATGTTGCTGTTTTTAGTTGAAATAATGGTAAGACCACCTAATGACTGTATGATGTAGATTTTTTATATAAAATACACACACCTTTTTTCATTAACCAGACTGTTTTACTTAATTACTTTCACTGATTAAGTTCAGTTCAGGTGACTTATCCATGAATTGGATTTACTTTTTGGTACATAATTAAAACCCATATACCCGTTCATTGAGCTTGTGCTCCTCATGGTGATAGTGTTCAGTGCCATTGTGAGGTCTGTCCTGTGAGGCACTGTTCCTTGCAGACTCTTCCTCGCCTCCACCTGTTCCCATGACTCGCGCCGCTGCTGTGATCTCCCCTGAGGGAATCATCTTCTTCACGCTCGTCTCCAGTTTGACTGCCTTTGCACTGAACCCGCCCTACATCCTGAAACACACACAGACATAAGATATTGATTTTTTTATTTTATAGTTATATACACATATTTGTTGAAGTTTTGTCCATCTTTCTTCAACCCTGATAGAAGAAGAAGAAGAAGAAGAAGAAGAAGAAGAAGAAGAATGTGCTCTTTTATGTGTTGTTTCTCCAAATTGCAGCACATAGCCCATTGGGAGGCAGGCATAGCTCAGTGCTAGAGTGATGGACTTGTGATAATAAAAGATCTCTGGTTCAAGTCATGGCAGGAGGGGCAGGATAATTTTCTTCTCCCGGGTCAACTTTCTGTGCTTATTCTTATTTCAGTAACCATTCCACCCCCATGTTATTGCAGTACTTAGCCAGTAATACATTTCAGTCATTCTGCCAAAGTTGCAGGAGGCAGGTTATCACTAAACACACACACCCTACATATGTGGCTTTGAGTAGTGACATTTGAAACAGGTACATGGTTCTATGGTGTACACATAAATTGCACTGAGATGGCAGCAGTTTCATGCGGCACCAGTCATGTAACAATTAAAACAGCACTGCAACCACTATGGTGGATATAACTCAGAATGTGCTGTGTAAAGCTACAGTCAATCATTCTGAGTCACACATATATATATGACTTAGTGCCAAAAGGTGCGCAAGAAAAGAGGACAGAGGTACTAGAAAATAAAGTTGACAGGATGTGAGCGAGTAATGCATTTTTTGAATGAACACATGTGAAGTCATCCACCAGTAAAGGGAGAAGGCAGTGCTGCTCTTCGTTCCTGAGAAATTTGACTTTCAGTGTGATTTGTACAAGATTTTGAACATTACACATTACAACAAGCCCACATCACTGTGCTGCTAATCATGCAGTTAAGTGCGAAAAGCCAACTGATCTTACAAGATGTGATCCACATGAGTATTACCAAGTGAACTGTTGTTGTTCTGTGTCACACAGAACAAACAGCATGCTACGCATAGTTTATTGCAATAGATAACGTTCAACATACAGCCAATCTTGAACATTTTTAAATGAATAAAAAGCAACACATTTTGAAACATAAACAGTTATTCTTTAATAGAACAATATGTGACAAGGAAGATTTGATGATTTTTTCTCCTCAAATTTAAGCTTTCTTGACATAAACAGCAAATGATGTAAGAAATGTGTCGTACATTACTATTTCAACAAGATGTACAATGCTGTTTGTTTCTTGATGAAAATGATAAATCAGTAACTTTTTATTACTGTAAAGTATAAAGACACATAACTATTTCCATGTGAACAGTTTTTGCTGCCGTCATTTTGTTGTAGTGGATAACATAACGTTAATGAGACAACATGGTACTTTGTTTTTCATAACAAAATAAGTAATACTTATTATTTAACAAACAAGTAAGTGTTTTGTAAGAGAAAATGGAGCAAGTAAGAGTGAGTGCAACTTTTGCTGCTTTTGGGTGTCACAGGAAAACACACACGCAACCTGTCATCCATGCATTTCTTGGTCATGTTGACTCGGGTGCCTAGGACAAAAATAGTTGAACAGTTAACTTAAAAGTGAAAGAATTAATAATAATAAATAGAAAAAATCATAATAAATATTACTAAAAAATCACAGCCAAAGAATAATGCTATTAAGATTGGCACCTTACATTTTTAGAACTCTGGAAGGCAGACAGGCATGGTCACTATAATTATGTCGAATGTTATTATTTCCACAGCTCGTGTTGTAATCGTAATGTTCAACACCTAACTTGACGACTTTAACCTGTGTAAATTTGAATTGTCTACAATATATGTTTTGTTTGAAGACATAGTTTGTCAACAAAACGAATTGCTTTAAGTGCAAGCAAAAAATGTAAAGAGTACGATCAGAATATACTGTTTATAACCAATCTGCTGTCGCACATTACGATTTCAACACGCACCCATGTTGTAAGAAATTCGGTGAAAACAAATTTACGAAAGCATCTGAACAAACTTTAGATCGACAGCAACAAAAACTCACTCTGTATGCTAACATTCTGATACTTTTAAAAGATTCGGCATATACTAATATAAATATCATTGTATAACTGGAAGATGAACGTTTAAATTAAGTTGAACGTTACGGTCTTCAAAAATATTACCATACACCTTTCGCATATCAGAACATCTCTTCCATGCGGCCATGTGCTAAAAGCAAATGACCCGGATGTGTAACATGGCTAACCGGATGTAGTGCAAAGCGCAAAACTTTATTATTTTCCTTTTGCTTGTTTAATCTAATACTTTGTTGAACGTTATTTATTGCAACAATTTTATGAAGAATGGAAAAATATATTTTAAAAACTACCCAGACATTTGGCAGTAAAATAAAACATTGGCACCTGATGCAGTGACGTACCACAGTGACTGGAATAAAGTTTCGACGAAAGAGAAAGTCAGTTCTTCACTAGATTGTCTGCGGATGCTGGTCATGAAACATTTCAACATACATAACATTCAACTGAGGGATATTTCAGAGCCTCTAACTCCAAAAACAAAACTTAGTGATAACTGATTTTATATGCACTGTGTAAAGCGATATCTCCTCTGTGCAAATCGGTGACTGAGGTAATGTTTTGATTCGTCATGTATGTGAATGAAAGCATCGAAAGCACTCACCATGAGCGTGTCCATTTTCAGGGGTCGAATTTCGTGGCGCTTTTCACTTTCAAAAAATAATATTTCTCCAGCTGCTCCAGATTTGGAGCTCATATTGTTTCCACTGTGGTACTGACCAATTATGAATGCACACACAAAGCAACAACAAGACAAAGTGTTTGAAACAGATTTTATTGACAGTCAAAAATCTGACCCCCCCATTTGCGCACCTTTTGGCATTAAGTCATATATATATATATATAATTATAAAGTACAATAGGTCTGCTTGGACACAGAATAGCACTGTACAGTCTATAGCTCCTGTTATGAAGTGCTTAGGGATCATCTTGAGATGGGGCACTCAATAAGTGTTCACATAATAAATTAGTGATTAGAAAACAAAGAACCAAAACACAGTCAAAACAAACATGCACATGTATGTAGTCCACTTTAATGTTAACAAGACTTCCACATCCTAGCAAGACTATGAGAGACTTTAGTGTAAACAGCAATTTCTTAGGAACCCATTATTTAGAGAAATGGAAGATGAGGGTGAAATGTTCTGAACTTCAAGGGCCACCTGATGAACCAGACAGTTCACACACACTTCTTGTGACTCACAGCAAGACACCATGTCTCACACAAACTCCTACTCCAGAGACACCAACAGGAGCTGCTTAACACCACAATGGCAAGTACCAAGCACTAGCAGTAGTGGACTACAACCAGAACTTGTCGAAGAGCAAAAGTAGAAGGATGTATACACTGTGATACAACTACATCAACAACATGTGCAGTAAAGGCAACACTGGTCAAGTGCTGCTAAATAGCAACTCATTAATTAATACTATAATAGTACTTTACTTTTATAGTACTAGTACTAGTGAGTAGTAGTCTAGGAGTAGTACCAGACACCAATAAACTTATAAATTTACTTTATAGTTTAATTTACCTACTTTTACTGCTAAGTCTATAATCTCCATCTTCCCCCACCTCCATAACCCCCCCCCCCCCCCCCCCCCCCCCTCCATAATAAGCCTTATGGTTTCTGTGGACATAAAGCACCATGTTTACTTACTTACTTGCTAATTCTATGCTGAGAGTAAATTATGAGAAATGGGCTTGAAAGATGAGCACAAGACTATGTTGGGGCAGCTAACAATGACATTTTAACATCCTGTTTCAAGAGACAAATGAAATTTTGTCAACAAATGCTGCATTGCCAAAGGGCATTCTCTCCCTTGGACCTTGTCTGAAACACAACCACAGACGGCAAAACCGAGTGCTAGTTATTTTAAACTGTAGCAGAAGTTCACTTTATATTATTTATGGAGGCAGTTAAATTTTCCGAATAATCCTCCAAAGTGGCAGAGCATTTTTGACAGAAACAAACTGATCAAGGAAAGAAGAAGACGGTTCTTACGTCACTATTTTTGATGCATGTAACTAAAAGCTCTCAGTGCCACACATAAAATTATAAGTGTACTAGCATGCCAACCAGTCATTACAATTTACAAACAAAGGCGAATATCACTTGTTCCTGTTTTCGTTCTGGCAAGAAACTCGCACAGAAGCGTATACCAATTACCATGACCATCGTTTCGAAACATAATAATGAAAAATAGTTGCTTACGTGCGAACACACTAATGATGGGTTGAAATGGGTACGGTTGAAGAAGATATATATATGTCGTCCACAAATCTGTTAGATCTGAAGCAACAAAACGTCTTGAAATAATTTCTGGTTAAGGTTGCAGAATGTGAGAGAACGTTTCAGTTACATGTTCTAAGCATCAGGCACAGACGACAGTTTCAAGTTCATCGTTCGTGTGAACACTTCTTGTATCCTGCAAACATTTCCCGCAGGCTCAGAGCCGAACACAGGTGAATGTTAATCACACTTCACTCGCAAGCTAGGAAGATCTGTGCAAGTTAGCTACCTCACTGCAAAAACACTGGATAAGGCATGATCACCGCCTCGGCCTCGTTGCCCTTAGCTCGGTTCTGTACATGTTTCTGGACATCGAACTTTGCTTTGGAGTTCTCTCCCATGTTTGACCTTTTCACTCTCTAACCCAATTGTTTCTCGGGCAAACAAACGAACACAAACATGGTCGACAACAGACTGAAAACATCGTGTTATCGGAGTGAAAAGCATTCAGAAAGTGATAGAGCGTGCTGGATGACGTGGAGAGAGGGGAAGTAATGGGGAGGAGATGGAGTGGGGAAGGGATTACCCGACACGATACTAGTCTCTCGGAGCTAGAGAGTCAGTGTCGAACTGACATGCCGTCACATGAACTTATGGGCGTAATTCAGAGTGCAGCAGTCACGAGAATGGACATTCTCTCTGTGTCCATTGTCTAAATTATACGAGACTTTCTGTCTCTTGAAGGGGGCAAACTGGAAACGATACTGAGACTTGAGAGGTTCACTCAGTGACTGAATGATCAGCCCGTTGCCTGTGCCGATGCCGCCGATGCCGGACGGTCAGTTACGGTTTGGCTACGGCTGGCCACGGCTGAAACTGAATGAGTTTACAGGGCCGGATGTGGTAGGTGGGAAAGCGGGGCTGAGTCCTGAAGAGGCGGGGGCAGAAACACTGGTAAACGTAATCCACAAATATACCAGTATTCCTACCAGTTCCGGCCGAAACCACACTCAGTTGTGAGTGTTTTGACGTTTTTCACATTAAAAAGGGTTCTGGTTGCTCTGGCACCACCGGGAGGTCTGCCGAACGCTTCCCATTTCTAGTAGCGGTCCCCCTCGGAGATATCTCGGCATCACACACACACACACACACACACACACACACACACACACACACACACACACACACACACACACACACACACACACACACACACACACACACACACACACACACACACACACACACACCGTGCACACGGTGCAACACGTTTGCTCACCGTTTACATCGGCCGGAAATTCTGAAAGACGAGCCTGTACAGTCTGTATCTCTGTTGTATTGATCCCACCCGCCTGCACAAATGACCGAGTTACGTACCCCTTTCTTCAAGGCACTTACGACGAAGTTACATCGCTCCAAATGGGTGCAGACTAAAAGGGCACGTCGTGAAAAAGAACTCCTTGACATCCGAGGACATTAAGAACCAAGTAGTAGTAAAAGAACTCCGAGTCTACACCGCCGCGACTACCCCTCATGGCCGCATAAACCCGGACTGAAGTATTAATAGTCTTTTGCTGTCTTGTGAATGAAAGATAAGATTTGTTATGAACGATGACCGACATTTTTATTTTAGAGAGAGAGAGAGGAAGACAGAGCGGAGAGACAGAGACAGAGAGGGAAACGACACTGCCGAAACACAACCATTGTCGTAACTGACCAGCATAAGCCAAGACTAAATTTCCGTTCACATCTTGGCCGGGTGCCGCGTTATCTGGGGTTGTTTCTGTTGACAGCTAAACGATATCACAACTGCCAAGGCCGGTTAGGTTACGACGACCCCTGGAAGAAGATGATGCAACTGCGGCCGAGCCGAGTGTTAGCGCCATTCTAAACAATACACTATGCCAGCGTTTTTTTCAGTTGGTTGCCCTGTCCGCACTCGCACGCGTCAGTGTGTCATGTGTGAATGTGTGTGTGTGTGTGTGTGTGTGTGTGTGTGTGTGTGTGTGTGTGTGTGTGTGTGTGTGTGTGTGTGTGTGTGTGTGTGTGTGTGTGTGTGTGTGTGTGTGTGTGTGTGTGCGTGCGTGTGTGCGTGTATATGTGTGTATGTGTGTGTCAGTGTGTTCGTGCGTGTGTATTTGTGTGCGTGCGCGCGCGCGTGTGTGTGTGTGTGTGTGTGTGTGTGTGTGTGTGTGTGTGTGTGTGTGTGTGTGTTGTGTGTGTATGTGTGTGTCCGCGCGAGCGCGCGCGTGCGTATTATATTCATGTGCGTTTGCGTATATTCGTGTATGTGTTAGATATATTTATTCTATTTCTACGTCACTTTCACTTCAGTTAAACACGCGGCAAACACAAAAGCTGTTGTTAATGCAGGTCACCGCCTCGGCCTCGTGTGTTTACGGTTTTGCGCTGAAAACGAACTGCTGACAAGTTGCAAATGCCGACAGACGCTCCGGCGCTAAATCACAAATGAGGTACACGTAAATAATCCAGTGTGATGTAATAATGTGTCGATTTATGCACTGGTGTTAAACCTTTTTGCACAAAGCACCATAAGCGCGTGACATACTTTAATTCCTCAGCTGTGATACGGGTTGGTATTAAACATCATCTCAGTCACGCAAACAACGCGTAACAATAACATACATGATACCTCCTTCGTAGTAGCGCACCCAAGCTGTTTACACGCGAAACGAAGAAGTGTGTGTGTGAAAAGAAAAGAAAAAACACAAAAACACGTACACACACGCACGCAGGCACGCACGCACGCACGCACGCACGCACGCACGTACGCACGCACGCACGCACGCACACACGCACATACACACGCACACACGCGCGCGCACGCACGCACGCACGCACCACACACACACACACCACACACACACACACACACACACACACACACACACACACACACACACACACACACACACACACACACACACACACACACGCATCATGACCCAACTAATAGGCAGTAAAGTATATTTACACGCCAAATGATCTAAGTTATTTAATAAGCATAGGGTAAGGTTTGGGTTTATGTGCCAAATTGGCAGGTACTATAGTACCTGCCAATTTGGCACATAAAAGCAAACCTTAACCTGTTTGCTTATTGACAGGAACATCACTATGAATGTGGGGTCTGTGTCATTTAATGATAGGCATGATAATGTGTGCCCATGCTCTAAATGCCTGGTACGTATCACTTGACAAGGCAAATTTCTACGGTATTTACAGGCAAGAAAGAGTTACGATTGACACGGCAGTCTACAATTATATCCACGTGGTAGCTCACTTCGTTGTGGCGCGACTAATCGGTTCGGCTGCACTGCGGCAGGTAGTTCAGGGTTTGATTCGGCGCATGTGAGTGTGTGTGTGTGTGTGTGGGGGGGGGGGGGGGGTGGGTATGTTGTTGTGCGTACATGTGTGTGTGGGGAGGGTGTGTGTGTGGGGGGGTATATGTGTGTGTATGTGCCTGCGTGCGTGCGTGCGTGCGTGTGCGTGAGTGCGTGCGTGCGTGTGCGTACGTGTGTGTGTGTGTGTGTGTGTGTGTGTGTGTGTGTGTGTGTGTGTGTGTGTGTGTGTGTGTATGTGTGTGTGTGTAGGTGTGTGGGGGGGGGGGGATGGGGGGTATGTGTGTGTATGTGCGTGCATGTGCCGGCGTGTGTGAGTGTGTGTGTGTGGGGGGGGGGGGGGGTTATGTGCATGTGTGTGTGTGCGCGCGCGCGTGTGCGTGCGTGCGTGCGTGCGTGCGTGCGTGCGTGCGTGCGTGCGTGCGTGCGTGCGTGCGTGCGTGCGTGCGTGCGTGCGTGCGTGCGTGCGTGCGTGCGTGCGTGTGTGTGTGTGTGTGTGTGTGTGTGTGTGTTGCGTACAATTATAGCCTATGGTTCGAATGTGTTTAGATATCTTCCTGCCTGGTCGAAGCTCGCATCGTGCTGTGACAATAAAAAGATTAACTCACATCGAAGTTTCTTTACTTCTACCAGCCACAGTACAATACAATACAACCTTGATGTCCCCGTAGCGAAATTCATTTGGCAGCAATAAGAGCACAGCACACATGAGACATACACAATAATTATAATCGTACCTTGAAGTTCTTGAACAGAGGCGATCCACCTCAAAACAATCTATGTTAAAATAGAAATGAGTCTTTGAAGATATGTTTTAATGGAGAGAAAAACTTTTAGGATACGCTTCAATTAATTCGACTGCAACAATTTTAATGAAGATATTTTAGTAGCAAGCGAAGCATACAAAGGTGTATTCTGACCTACTTGAAGCTTAAACGTGGCAACCTTAACCTTGGATTTTCAGCAGAGGAGACCTTGACTTCTGTATCCACAGTACCCACCGAAAGAACTGTGCAAACTAGGTCTCTGGAGTTATATAGACTACTGCAGCTGTGTGTAATCATCGCGTAGAATACCCCCACAAATGATGGACCTACTTAAAGGGGATCGGAGCAGAAGATGCAAGGTAGCCTGACAGCGTAGAAATGTGTAAACAGTTCTGTCTGCAGGTTTCTCTTGCTGATTCTATCAATATTTATACGATCTAATTACTCTCTTGCTTATTCTATCAATATTTATACGATCTAATTACTCTTTTGCTTATTCTATCAATATTTATACGATCTAATTACTCTCTTGCTTATTTTATCAATATTTATACGATCTAATTACTCTTTTGCTTATTCTATCAATATTTACAGGACATAATTACTCTTTTGCTTATTCTATCAATATTTATACGAGATAATTACTCTTTTTCTTATTCTATCAATATTTATACGAGATAATTACTCTTTTGCTTATTCTATCAATATTTACACGATATAATTACCCTCTTGCTGATTCTATCAATATTTATACGAGATAATTACTCTCTTGCTTATTCTGTCAATATTTACACAATATAATTACTCTTTTGCTTCGAATTTGAGCTCCTCAAGGCATGGCCATACTGGTTCTCTCTTTAAGTTACCAATGAAGAGCAGAAGGATGTGGGGGGGGGGGGAAATGTTGGCTCGTGACGTATTTCATATTTTTTTGCCTCACGTGCCGGCCTTGTTTGAATGACGTCATTGATGGACACCGTTAAGAACAAAATGGCAAAACTCACTGCCGTGTTTTCACGACTTTCAAACGTTGATTCTTAACACAGAAGACTAGAAACAGAGACAGGAAATATGCTGTGTGTATACTTTTTCTTCTCTGCCTCTGTCTCTGTGTCTCTGTCTCTGTGTCTCTGTGTCTGTCTGTCTGTCTGTCTGTCTGTCTGTCTGTCTGTCTGTCTGTCTGTCTGTCTGTCTGTCTGTCTCTCTCTCTCTCTCTCTCTCTCTCTCTCTCTCTCTCTCTCTCTCTCTCTCTCTCTCTCTCTCTCTCTCTCTCTCTCTCTCTCTTTGTTTTTTGTTTTATCCGAATTTTGTTGTTGTTAGTCTTTTGTTGTTCGTTTTTTGTTGTTCTTCCATTACTGTTGATAGAGCCCGCGAGAGTTTTCTGATTCTTTTCCCCTTTCAAAACTCCCAGCAAACTGTATAAGACACAGGAAAACCAGCGAAGCTTTTCACTAATACAGTGATACTTCCTTGTCCCCCGAGCAAGCACTGAGACTGTGATTTCAAATCAACGCTACGTAAAAGTTGCGTCAGACAGTTACAGTTTAGAAAAGCTGTAGCCTACCGTATATCTCTTCGTCGCCGAACCAGATAATTATGTGCCCGTTCGAAATCGTCGTGCTTCCAGAATCGAGGCGTTTGAATCGACGAAAAACGAAAGGAGTTTCACCAAAAACGTTTTCATGAGTAGCCGCTTTCAACTCCTCGGACCTGTACGTGTTTCAGTCCACAGAATGCTCCTCTATCTTGAGTGTGCGTGCGTGCGTGCGTGTGTGCGTGTGTGCGTGTGTGCGTGTGTGCGTGTGTGCGTGTGTGTGTGTGTGTGTGTGTGTGTGTGTGTGTGTGTGTGTGTGTCTGATCAGCTGAAGAAGTCACTGAAGGGAGTGCAGTTCGTGACGCAAGTCTCCCCTGTGTACTAGAGTTGTCTTTTTATGTTGCATTACATAAGATATTTGTCCTTGAGTTTCTCCCCTTGTTTAACCTTTTCTTTTCTTTTTTCTTTTTCTCGAACTCCCACCACCCGGTCCTGTTTTCTGTAACTGTCTTTGTTTTGTTTGCACGTTCCAGGTATGTAAAACAGCTCGTCTGAACTGTTGTGCAGGTTGTTGTAGTAGTTGTTTGTTTGTTTACTGTTGTTTTTTCTTGTTGTTTTTCGAAAGATGAATGGTTAATATGCCGTGCACAGTAAGGGTAAACTAATGATCTTACTTATGATCATTAGAGCTATGGGAAACCTAGGCCAAATCTCGGGTTTGATTGGTTTGCTGGTTGGTTGGTTGGTTGGCTGGTTGGCTGGTTGGCTGGTTGGCTGGTTGGATAGTCTGTCCGTCAGTAGGTTACAGGACATTATACAGTCACACCACGGACCATTTACACCTTTCAGTGGACCACGGAGTCTGATGATGAGGTGAATCCATTTGCTCTGCTGGCCAGTTGGTCGGTTGGTGTATTGGTTGGTTGGCTGGATAGTCGGTCGGTCGGTTGGTTACAGGACATTATACAATCACACCACGGACCATTTACATCTGTCAGTGGACCACGGAGTCTGATGATGAGGTGAATCCATTTGCTCTTCTGGCCAGTTGGCTGGTTGTTTTGTTGGTACGTTGGTAGTAGAGTGAAGACTGTTGGCTTAAGACTTTGACCACTCGGTGGTATCCTTCTTTGTACCAGGTGAGGCCATGGATGTTGCAAGCCTGTTACTTTTTGGGACGGTTCGCTGATGGGTATTATTGACTGGGTGCATGCCATGGACCTATATAAATGCATGGTGCATGCTGTGCTTACTGATGGTTTTGTATGTTCTTGCGATGGAGTGGGTGAACTGGTTAGTTGACAGGGTCGTGGACTGGTTGGGTGATTGGGTGCGTGGATTGGTTGGTTCATTCGGTGGATGGAGTAGGTGGATTGGTTAGTTGATGGGGCTGTGGCCTGGTTGGTTGATTGGGTGGGTGGACTCAGTGATTGCTTAATGAGTAGGTAAGCTGGCTAGTTGATGGGGTGGTGGTTTGGTTTGTTGGGTGGATTGGTTGGTTGATTGTGTGGATGGATTGGTTGGTTGATTGGGTGGGTGGTGGCTTGGTTATTTCACTGGGAGGATGGCTTGTTTGGTTGATTGAGTAGGTGGATTGGTTAGTTGATGGGGTGGTGGCTTGGTTGATTGACTGGGTGGGTGGACTGGTTGGTTGGTGGGGTGGATGGATTGTTAGCTGTTGGGGTAGGTGAATTAGTTGGTTCATGTGGTGGGTTCAGGACTAGTTGGTTGATTGGGTGGGTAGGTAGGTAAGACATGTAGTTCCCTTGAAGACATGGACCATCTAATTTCCTCCACCGAGGGTATTGCTGGAGTGATTTAATGCTGTTAAACAGGTTGGACGATTGGTTGGTAGGTCTGTGCGGTTCAGGGGATGTTAAAATACCATAACTAGCTAAATGGTCGGTTGGTGAGTGAGTGAATGCTTCGATCAGTGGCTCTACACTTATTCACTCAGAAAACTTGGATCATTTAATTTCCTCCATCGAAGCTATAAGTTGGCGTCATCTAACGAATACACACACACACACACACACACACACACACACACACCACACACAACCACACACACACACACACACACACACACACACACACACACAACACACACACACACCACACACACCACACACACACACCACAACCACACACACACACACACACACACACCACACACACACACACACACACACAACCACACACACAAAACGCAAGCGCGCGCGCACCACACACACACACACACAACACCACAACCACACAAAACACAAACCGCGCCGCGCGCACACACACACACACACCACACACACACACACACACACACACACACACACACACACACACACAACCACACACCCACACCCCACACACCCACACACACACACACACACACACACACACACACACGTTATTCTCCTTTCAAAAACTCACTCACACACATATATGTGTAATGGAGTGGGGTGGTAGAAGGACAGGACACAGGCAGCGGAGTCTGTCGAAATGGAGACCACAGCAGGCGGACCGGCAGCAATCAGGCTTTATTTGCTCAGCAGCAGACAATTTTCAGCACACCCAAAATCTTCACGCGCACGCATAGATAAGAGAACGGCGCGGGCCGCAAGGACACACGCTATCGCTACAATAAAATCGGCCCTCTGGACCTCAAAATGGCTGACAATTGTGTTTCCTTGGCCCGCACAAATACAGTTTCCTCTATAACCAAACTAATTAAACATGATAAACACCAATAAAAGCCACAGTTACACTTTTAAACCGTATAAACAAAATGTACACACATGACTTATTTAATTTACAACAAGAGTGGGAAGCGTAGCTTGCGCCTGTCTATAAACAGATTCAGACAACTAAATCACAACTAACACAATGTACAAAATATAACTGTCAATAAAACTTACATCAGAATAAAGTGCACGCTCCCACGATTAAAATGGTACATAACAATTACGATACAATGCTCTGTAAGAGAAGCAAGACACACTCAAGGACTATCACTAAAACAATCGGTGCGAACTTTCGCCTGGGGCGCGTTATTTTAGTCGTAGCAGCGCTGATAGTGATACCAAGTAGTCTATGAATACAACTTAGCTTCTACAGTACACAATACTTAATAAGTTAATTTCAACCCAAAACAAACACTAAACATGAAGTCAGCTAAGCAAAATGCTATACGACAAAGCATTGAGCGACACAGAATTACTTTAATCGAGTCAAAACAACGATTCACTACTATTCACTAGTACTAAACAGAGAACGCGCCACGCAGACGACGGCTATAAAAAGCCGGAATAGACTTAGCGAGGCATCATAGTTCAGGAGCTGTGTGAGAGTCGAGGTGGCCGTCCTGGGCTGTCCGTCCTAACGAGCCTTCTGGTTTCCGTGGACGTAAAGCTATATTGAACCATGCTTCGGCATTGGTCACAACTTGTCCCTAATATGTCAACTGACATCTGAGGACATTAAGCTTCACTTCACTCACACCTAGCGAGGCATCGGCTACTGATTAAGCTCGATCCTGCGTCTAAATAAACGTTGGATAAACATTCTAAGATGCCAAATTATATTACACATGGCTTGGTACATAAAGAGGACTAGGTCAACAAAGAGTAGGTAAACAAACAAGCGGTCAAAATATTAAGGGAGTAAACAGATTTGAAAATGGCGCGCACCAGCGGCTATCGCCGGTCGGCTGTGTGAAGGCCGTGTAGCGTTACGCTACACGCCGCGCTTCAAAACAAAAGCGTCGCTGCTCCGGTTCCGGTACTAACGTACAGTAAGAAATTTCATGGATCTGATAACCGGGCGGGATTATTGTAAAAACGTAACAAAAAGAGAAACATAATGCACACCACGAATGAAACACATGACTACACACACACACACACACAACAACACACACACACAGCACTAACCAACAGACAACACCACACACACACACACACACACACACACACACACACACACCAACCACACACACACACACACACACACACACACACACACACACACACACACACACACACACACACACACACACACACACACACACACACACACACACACACACACACACACACACACACACACACACACACACACACACACACACACACACCACACACACACACAACACACACACACACACACACACACACCACACACACACACACACACACACACACACACACACACACACACACACACACACACACACACACACACACACACACACACACACACACACACACACACACACACACACACACACACACACTCACACACACACACACACACACACCACACAACACAATCTCTCCTCACCATCACCCACACCAAATCTACACACTACATCCCTCTCTCCCCCTCTCTCTCTCTCTCCTCTCTCTCTCCTTCTCTCCTCTTCTCTCCTCTCTCTCTCTCTCTTCTCTCTCTCTCACACACACACACACACACACACAAACATACATACATACGTACACACAAATACACGCACATAAACACACATATGCACGCACAAACACACACACACACACACACACACACACACACACACACACACACACACACACACACACACACACACACACACACACACACAAGCGCGCGCGCACGCACACATACGCTCGCATGCACGCACGCATGTTCGCACGCGCGCGCATCCAGGCACGCACGCACACACACACACACACACACACACACACACACACACACACACACACACACACACACACACACACACACACACACACACACACACACACACACACACACACACACACACACACACATTATTCTCCTTTCAAAAAGTATGTGTTCAGTTTAGTATTCTATTACGTAGACGGTGTGTGTGTTTGTGTGCGTGCGTGCGTGCGTGCCTGTGTGTGTGTGTGTGTGTGTGTGTGTGTGTGTGTGTGTGTGTGTGTGTGTGTGTGTGTGTGTGTGTGTGTGTGTGTGTAGAGAGAGAGAGAGAGAGAGAGAGAGAGAGAGAAGAGAGAGAGAGAGAGAGAGAGAGAGAGAGAGAGAGAGAGAGAGAGAGAGAGGCCTACTTTTCCTCCCGCTAAACGCTTACACTCGATCGCATGACGTAAACATCATGCAGACCTACGTGACAGAAACTCATAACGTTGAATTATGACCAGAAATACACATACCCTCACTCCCTCCCTCCCACTCCCCCATTCCCCATAAGCTCCGCTGCCCGTCAACGTTGCTTTACGTCCACAGAGACCGTAAGGACTGTTAGGGACGGGGAGCCCAGGACGGCCGCCTCCACTTTCACACAGCTCCTGACCTCTGCGAAACCGGTGTCCTGTGATGAAGTGATGCTTAATGTCCTCAGATGTCAGTTGACATATTAGGGACAAGTTGTGACCAATGCCGAAGCATGGTTCAATAATTCTTTACGTCCACGGAAACCAGAAGGCTCGTTAGGACGGACAGCCCAGGACGGCCACCTCGACTCTCACACAGCTCCTGAACTATGGTGTCCTGTGTTCAAAGCAGACTATTATAGTGTCGTCGACTGATCGAACCAGTTTGGTCCAGGACTGGGGGGACAACTCACTGGGGTGCGCAGGACAATAGCATATGCACTGGACCGTATCCTCAACACAACACTGACCTATAGACGTGTAGCTCTGCTGGCCTCAATGCAGTGGTCAAGCGATTTGGGTTTCTTGGAGTACGTAAGAACGTTGTTTGTTGCCGACTTTGCTGGTTTGGTGGTTGTGGTCTGTATAGGTTAGCTGATTGTTTGCTTTACTGGCTGATTGGTCGGTTGCTTATAATATATATATATATATATATATATATATATATATATATATATATATATATATATATATAGTGTGTGTGTGTGTGTGTGGTGTTGTTTGGAACTAGAGCTCTGTCTGTCTGTCTGTCTGTCTGTCTCTGTCTCTGTCTCTGTCTCTGTCTCTCTCTCTCTCTCCATTCAAGAACATATCAAGCATATTTTAAGTCAAGAAGCCCAACGAGAGAGGAGAGAGGGGGGATGGAGGAAGGGGGAGAGAGAGAGAGAGATCGAAAGACGTGGTTGAGCTGTAAGTACACCCATACGTTTCAGGTCATGTCAACAATATTAGTATGGCCCCTGTTGGCCCCGCCCTGACCATGTTGATCTAAGGCACTCACGCGGTCTCTTACCACATCACGCGCTGGAACCACACCCCTCCTCATGTCTGGAACTATGTAGTGCCAACCTAATTATCAAAATCTGACCAAGGAAAACACACACACACACACACACACACACACACACACACACACACACACACACACACACACACACACACACACACACACACACACACACACACACACAACACACACACACACACACACACACACACACACACACACACACACACACACACACACAAAGCACCCCGTCCCTCCCCCCACAAAACAACAACAAAAGAACAAACAAACAAAACAAAACAAAACAAAAACGGAAAAAACGAAACAAGCAACAAACGAAAAACAACAAAAAATGAAACCAGCAAGAAAGAAAGAAAGAAAGAAAGAAAGAAAAAGAAAGAAAGAAAGATAGATAGAAGAAGAAGAAGAGCGAGGGAGGGAGGGGGCCAGGAAGAAAACTTGAAAAGGAAATTTCCATTGTCTCTTGGTCACGTGTTTGTTAGCAAGCTTCGTCCTTCTGACTCAGGTGTCCTCTCCACCGTCTGTGCCAGTGCTTGACAAAAGGTACAATCTAGAACTCTGGCCGTCTTCGTCATTTCCGGGCCAACTTTCATTGAAGGGAGACTTGATGGAGTTGCTAACACGCGCCAATAACTCATTTTGCCTTCAGATGGTTGAACGAAGAATGACGAACTGAACGTGCTGTGTACGGCCACGTGATCTAGATACTGAAAAAAGAAAGAAAAAAGGAGTAGAAAAACTGCGCATCACTCCTTCCGCATTTTTTAATTTTTTTTTAAATCTGAGAAGAGCATCTCCCTCAAGGATATATTACATTATTTAATAATAATAGATTACTTATGGCTCCCCATCTCGTAAGAGCCCGGAGCGCTTACAAAGACGTAAGGACACGCTCATTTTATTACACACACACACACACACACACACACACACACACACACACACACACACACACACACACACACACACACACACACACACATACACATACTACAAATACATATACTACTGGTGATGGGTTGGTAGAATCAGAAGAAGGAAAACGACAGATCGATATGCAGAAGAGAAGAGGTCAGTTTTCAGAGTGAAGACGAATGCCTGACAGAGAGAGGAAGAGAGTTCCAGATCACAGGTCCGATGTATTGAAAGGATCTCCCCCAGGGTCCTCCTGCCCATCTTCTTATGTTTTTCCCGCTGCAGTGTTCATTTCTAGATATCGAAATCTTTGTCATTTGAGACAGTTTTTAACTGATGATTTGAAGTGTGTGTGTGTGTGTGTGTGTGTGTGTGTGTGTGTGTGTGTGTGTGTGTGTGTGTGTGTGTGTGTGTGTGTGTGTGTGTGTGTTTGAGACAGTTTTTATCTGATGATTTGAAGTTTGGGTGTGTGTGTGTGTGTGTGTGTGTGTGTGTGTGTGTGTGTGTGTGATATTTTCCAGCGATGATGGTAGTGGTAAACCGTCACCAAGATCAATAACAACGACGACCATGACATGGACGAACGATAACGTCGACGACGACGACAGCCGCAACATAACCGATGTCAAAATGAACGGTAACATAACGCTGGTCTGGTCACACCCCAAGCTTCAACAGACTGGTTGGAGGGGCGCTTCAGTTGACGGACAGTCGCTTCGTTCCGTATGTGCCAGCCAGAGTCTGTCCCCAGCTGAAGACTTGGAAGTAAGTAAGTAAACATGGTGCTTAACGTCCACAGAAACTATAAAGCTTATTAGGGACCGAAGGGGGCGGGTGAGGGGTGGTGGTGAGGGAAATATGATATGCCTATCGCTACACTGTCACCACCAGAATGACTCCTGCATTAAGATGGGCAGCGGCGATGAGATCCATTTTAATGTTTGGTTTAAACAAAGTTTATTAACATTCATGAAAATATGGACAATCAAAATCATTGTATGAGCATTAAACAAGCTAGGCTTATAGTAAATGCTCACAAACCTAATTTACTAATTAATTCATTTTGCAACAACGGGTATGTATGTTTATATTAAACAACATGAAAACAAAACAAAAATCAATCAAAAATCGAGAGAGAGAGAGAGAGAGAGAGAGAGAGAGAGAGAGAGAGAGAGAGAGAGAGAGAGAGAGAGAATGCCTTATGCGCTGCCAGTACTATTTGAGTTTGCCATTCCATGCAAAACGGCCGGATTGGGTAATGAAGTCTTGGACAGCTTTAAATATTAATGAGTTCATATTGTTTGATATGTTTGGATCCCCTTGCAGGAGGGTAGTAATGTTTAGCAAATTTGCAAGGAGTCTGAATATGGTGTTTTGACGTACGTGTGTAAAACGTGGGCAGTGTAGGATGTGGTGTTCAGATGTTTCTTTTCTTTTTCCACAATCACAAGAGCTATTTGTTGTTAAATGTCTGTTTAATAGGTCGTAATTTAGGTCGCTTATTCCAAGACGGAGTTTGCAATGTGTTATCTGTGCTTTCGACTACCGTTGTAAAAGAAAGGCGGGGGATTTGTGTCATTTCTGGAGAGGAAGTGTTTAACTTGACTAACTGATTTTGTTCGCTGTATTTTTTCTGGTAAATTATTCCACAGTGTAGTTGTCGATGGAAAAATGATTGCCTGTAAGTCTCAGTCTTATGTTTTGGTACCTGTCGTTGGAGTGGTCGTCGTCGATGGTATGGATTAGTTGAGGAAACAAGTGGGGGTAAATGTTCTTTCAAGTAAGTCGGGGTATTTTCTTGAACAATCTTGTGGTACCTAATAATTTTGTGTCTGAAGCGTCTTTTCGTAAAGTCGTAAACCCTGATTCAGTGTATAGTTTCTGGTGACTTGTTCCGCGAACAGCACCTATAATAGTTCTTATTGCATCGAGGTGTAGACTTTCCAATTTTCTGCTAATTTTAGACTACAATTATCCCAAATGACGTCGGCGTAATCTAACTGCGGTAATATAAAAGACCTATACATGGTTTCAAGAGCTTTTCTGCTAAGACGATATTTAAACGATCTTAGGCAAGCGACTTAACATCTACATTTTGCAATTAACATTTTAATATGACTCTCCCATTTACAGTTGTTTTGAAAAATGATTCCTAAATGTTTATGGCTATGAGTGTCTTCTAAAATAGTCCTTCCAAAATTCAGTGATTGAAATTGGTGGTTTTGTTCCTGGTTATGTTCATCAGTTCTGTCTTCCTTTCGTTAAACTCAATTTTCCATTTATTTGCCCATTGCATTATTTTTTCAAGATCATTGTTTAGAATTTCAGCTCGGATGTGTGGATTTTCTAAGCACTAGTGTCATCTGCAAAAGCTTAATAACTGATTCGATGTCTTCAACAATGTCATTTATGTAGATAAGGAACAGAAGAGGTCCTAGGACTGAGCCCTGTGGGAACCTGCAGGTACAGTTAAGTAATCAGATCTGCTACCGTGGAGTACCACAGCCTGTTTACGTTCGGCCAAATAGTTTTCGAACCAATGAAGTAAAGTGCCTCTAATTCCAATAGCTTGCAATTTCCGTAGTAAGCCACGGTGCCATACTTTATCGAACGCTTTAGATATGTCAAAGAAAATTGCTTGAGTAGTTATTTCACTGTCAAATGACTTACAAAAGTCATCGTATATACTTAGTAACTGGTACACGGTTGAATCTTTTGGAGTGAATCCTGATTGTGACGGTGTTATTATTTGGTTTGCATTTAAGTAATTAGGCACATGGCGATGAATACATTTTTCTAGAGTTTTTCCTACGCAACTTAGCAAAGATATAGGACGGTAGTTAGTACACTGTTCTTTGTTACCCTTTTTATTAATTGGTGTAACGTTTGCTGTTTTCCAGACTGTGGGAAAAATTCCTTCTTTAAGTGATCGATTGAAGAGAAAAGTTAATGGTTCAGATATGATTCCAGCGCTATTTTTAAAAATTATATTATGTATTTGATCAGGGCCTGTCGCCTTTGCTGTGCTTAATTTTGTAAGAGTATTTTTTTACTTCTTCTACACTCAGATTTATTTGATTTATACTCGTTAATAGTTCTGGTACATTTGGAACATCATCGTTGTCTTCAATAGTTGATTGGTTGATGAAGAATTGGTTAAGTATAGTCGCCTTCTCTTTGTTGGTATAATAAGTAACTCCATCTTTTTCTAATGGTGGTATTACGTCTGGATCAGATCCCTTGTTGCTCATGAAGACTTTACTAGTTTCCACCAGTTTTTGGTACCGAATGTCGCGCTGGAAGACGCACGATTGTCTAAATCCTGTAAATAATCTAATTTCCTTTTCCTTATGGCGTAGGTTAGGTCGTTCCTAATTTGTCTAAAGCTTTTCCACGACTGGTCGGTATTAAATATTTTAGCTTTTTTGTGGAGCTTATTTTTGTTTGTTATCATTTGTTTAATTTCTTCAGTTATCCATGGTTTGTCGCACTGCCGAACACTAATGTTTTTACAGGCATACATTGTTGTTGTTGCCGTATTGTGTAAAGTGTCAGAAAAGAGCTGTGCAGCCTCTTCTATACTATGTAGAAATACAATGTCCATCCACTTAACATTAGAGAGCTCGTTAGATAGTTTTTCAACGTCGAGTTTCCATAATCATAAATAGTACGTTTGAATGAAGGGCTATGTTTTATTTTATGAATTTATTTTATGCACGGCACAGAATGGTCACTACAGACTGGTGGAAGAACGTCAACATGACTAATTATGTCGGTACAAGAGGTGAGTACAAGATCTATCAATGTAGCTGACGTTTCTGTAATGCGTGTGGGATGAGTCACAATTTGCTGTAGGTTACTGAAGTTGATAACATCTAGGAGCTGAGGAGACGGGTTACTTAAAAAGTTTGTGTTGAAATCCCCAAGCACTATGAATATATGTGGAGTGCTGGACACGTTTTTAATACACTGGTCTATTAAGTTCCAATAGTCAGATTTTGAGTTTGGAGGTCTGTAAAAGGATCCTATTAGCAACTTATCTTGGCCAATCTTCGTCTCTATCCAGACTGCTTCTAGTTGGGGAATAGACAAGTCATGCCTCTTTACAAATGAGACTGTTCTTAACATAAATTGCCACTCCTCCGTGGGATCGTCAGATCGGTCTTTACGTACCGGTGGATGATACCCATTGATTGAAATTTCGTTATTTTTAATATCAGCCGATAACCATGTCTCTGATATAGTAATGACATCATGATCTGTTACTTCACTGTCGAGTAAATCTAGTTTACGACGAAGACTACGGGCATTTATGTGATTTATTGATAACTCTTTGGGCTGTGCTCTGCAAGGGGGTCCTGGGTTGAGGTGAATGTCACCAGCGGTTTGAAGCAACAGCTGAATAATTATAAGCGGTAACACGGTAAAACAAAGGGATTTTATGTCGGGGACTTGTTTGCGGGTACCTACATATGAATAATCAGGCGTAAACGTTGCAGAGGTCTCATTTCGGTCCTTGTATGTATGCAGGTCGTTGGATGCTTGATTATTATTTAACAAAATGAATAGTATCAGTGCAACATTAATGCCTCTGCTACCTTCCAGATATAATACTAAAAACGGCCATATTTCTGAGGCAGAAATAAACGTTAGTTTAAAAACTAACAATTGGGCCGCCCTGTCATGGAAGCCTCCAACCCTAGCCCTGTATAAAGAGATACATATTGTCATTATATAATGCCTTTCAAAGAAAGGTCAAATAGAAACACGGCCATGGGTGGCAAATTATGCGCCATGAAACTGTGGCAGGCGAGCAAGATAGATAGAAAATGGGTGACAAAGGAAGTATAGATACAAAAACTGCTCAAATGACAGTATGAAGTAACACTTAGTAGCAACAACGACGAGGTATAACGAGTTGAAAAAAAGAGAAAAAAGAAACAGGTTACCATGAGTGATTATGTGTGGTTTTGCTCTCCCAGCCAAACAATATTAATGACTTATTCTTCACAGCTACAATCTCCGCCAAACAAAGGATGTGTCTAGCCGAACCCTCCTTCCAATACTTAAGTATCACTAAAGGTCAGTAAACATAAATTGGGGAAATGATCATAATAGTAAATAGCAGCTCTTTGCTTATATAACGACAGCGTTCATGTAGTTCGTGACCTCGACCAGACTAAATTCATCAATGAGAAATATAAATGGAAAATCTAGAGACTTCACACCAGTGTAGCGATAGATCATTTAATGTTTCATTAATTGTGACGGACAAAGTCACAAGACAGTGTCTACAGACCACAACTATTGAAGAGAATGGAGAGCCGAAGCGGATTCGAACCGAGGAGTCCCTCTGTTTACCAGCCTAACGCCTTACCGCTAGGCCAAACCGGCTCCGAGACTTGGAAGCCTGGGTCCAGAGAGGACAATGCGAGCAGCGTGTGGGCGTACACCGTATGAACCTGTTTGCGCGAGGGAGTGATTTTCAGTGAACCAGCCAGTCCCATCCAGTCCAGAACCGGCCTGTCCAGTAAGGTGGCCGAATGTTGACTCGGTTCTTTCTGTTCCTCCTTCCTTCCTCCCTTCCCCTTGAGTCATTGTCTGGCTCTTAATACCACGTTCAACGTTAACTTCTCAGGGCAACGACAAAGGCATACGCCTTCCTAAAAACACCAGCCTTTCTTCTACGATATACATATATCACTGGGTTTTGAGACTTCATTTTTATTTGTTGTTGTTGCAGAATTTGAAAGGTTTGAGAAGTTGTTGGTGTTGTTGTTGCCTGTTCTTCTGCCGTTGTTGTTGTTGTTCTTCCTCTTCTTCTTGAGTTTTTTTTTTTTTTTTTTTAACGCCCAGTCAAAATGGAGAGGGACACATGGCCTAATGAATAAGTGGGAAGTGGAGAGAGAGACGGGTCTAAGACAAAGAGACAGACAGACAGACAGACAGACAGACAGACAGACAGAGACAGACAGACAGACCGACAGACAGAGAATGGGGGAGGAAAGGAAGAAGAGACGAAAACAAACAGAGACCCTGAGCCCAGGACCAGCTCTATATGATCTGAATGGAACTATCAACGTAGCTAGCCTACGTACACTTCAAAACACCTCTCTTCTTCACTCCTCGATAGAACGATTCTGCCTTCTCACCGCGAGGTCGAAAATTGTATGTAATACTTGGGAACCGGTAAAGTAGGAACGGGCGGCCAAAGTGCGTGGCAATGTTTGGACGTGGGATTAGGACCAGTGGGCACTTTTCGCCTCGCCCGGTTGGCTCTACGGCTCTACGGATGCTGCACGCACAATGCCTGGATTTACAACCGGAATTGTTGCCTTGGAGCGAACGGCGAAGGAAGAAGAAGAATAGTGATCTCAAACCGATCTTCAGACAGGCCTTAATTCGTGACCAGGACGGGTTCAGAAAACTTTACTTTTGAAGGTGCCGTCTGCGCACTGGACAATTATTCATATAAAAGTTGGTTATTTTTTAAGCGATTAGCTGAGAGTGACTCAGCTGAACACTAGTCTAAACATTAACATTAACCTCAGCAATATCAAGTGCTCCCGAAGACGATTTGTTATATACGAGTGAACAAGCAAGTTTGCGATCGACCGACCGACCGACTGATCAAGTGACAACCATGGGGTCTATAAGCACAGTCAACCAAGCATTATCAGCAGACCGACTGATAGGCCAACCAGCCAAGCAACCAGCCAGCCAGCCAAACGTTGGGCTAACCACTCACACTTTATTTTGCAATGATCCAACTCTGTCACAGTGTTCGGTATTCTTTTCTTACCTCATCTAAATGTCTTTTGAAACCGCATCGCCTCAAACAACAATTATGTTACATCGCTGCTGGTATACTTCCAAATCCTTGCATCAGATTAATATACACAAGCTCTCTCTCTCTCTCTCTCTCTCTCTCTCTCTCTCTCTCTCTCTCTCTCTCTCTCTCTCTCTCTCTCTCTCTCTCTCTCTCCACACTCTTTGTGT
>JABMCL010003459.1:95000-105000 GCA_018857735.1 Alviniconcha marisindica
ACTGGTGATGGATTGGTAAAACGACAGATCAGTATGCAGAGGAGATGAGATGGGTTTTTAGTTTTGACTTAAGAGAGTGAAGACGAATGCCTGACACAGAGAGAGGAAGGGAGTTCCAGAGCACATGTCCAGTGTACTGAAGGCATCTCTCCCCCAGGGTCCTCCTGCCCATCCTCGGAACACGGAAGATGCGAGTATCCGCTGCTGAGCGGAGAGAGCGAGAAGAAGAGTTATTTTTTGTGTTGAGTATAATAAGTATTTGTGTTTGACTGGTGGTTAACCGGTTTGGCCTAGCGGTAAGGCGTTAGGATGGTAAGCAGAAGGCTCGATTCCGCTCCGGCTCTCCTTTCTCTTCAAAAAGGTTGTGATTTGTGGACACTGGAGTCTTGTGACTTTGTTCCTCACAATTAATGAAACATTAAAATAGCTCTCATCGCTGCCTGTCGAACGCAGACGTCATTCTGGTGGTGACAGTGTAGCGATAGGTATATAATCTCCCTCTTCCCCAACCTCCTCCGTAACCCCCCCCCCACCCCCACCCCCCCCCCCCCCTTCTCCTGGTCCCTAAATAAGCAATATGGACGTTAAGCACCGTGTTTACTTACTTACTGGTGGTGCACCCCCATTCCCCCTCTTCTCTCTGTCCCTAGTAAGCCATTTGGTTTCTGTGGACGTTAAGCACCGTGTTTACTAGATTTACTTACTTACTGGTGGTGATGCACAGGGTCCGAGCTGGACCTGGTCTTCGTTGTGTCTGGCGCCGACGCCGTGGGGCAGGCCAACTTTGAGGTGCTGAAACAGTCCGTCCTCAGCTACGTCCTGCCGCAGATGGGAAACGGTGCCTTGCAGGTGCGTATAATTTACATAATTTTTATAATCAATATTCATGAGTTGATTCTGTGATGCAGTAATACCCTCGTCAAGGTTCACGGGTGCACAGGGGAGAGCTAAGCTGGTAGATAGACCGTCGGACGTCTGTGTGTGCAAACTGCTCTGTTGGTAGACCGTCGGACGTCTGTGTGTGCAAACTGCTCTGTTGGTAGACCGTCGGACGTCTGTGTGTGCAAACTGCTCTGTTGGTAGACCGTCGGACGTCTGTGTGTACAAACTGCTCTGTTGGTAGACCGTCGGACGTCTGTGTGTACAAACTGCTCTGTTGGTAGACCGTCGGACGTCTGTGTGTGCAAACTGCTCTGTTGGTAGACCGTCGGACGTCTGTGTGTGCAAACTGCTCTGTTGGTAGACCGTCGGACGTCTGTGTGTACAAACTGCTCTGTTGGTAGACCGTCGGACGTCTGTGTGTGCAAACTGCTCTGTTGGTAGACCGTCGGACGTCTGTGTGTGCAAACTGCTCTGTTGGTAGACCGTCGGACGTCTGTGTGTACAAACTGCTCTGTTGGTAGACCGTCGGACGTCTGTGTGTGCAAACTGCTCTGTTGGTAGACCGTCGGACGTCTGTGTGTGCAAACTGCTCTGTTGGTAGACCGTCGGACGTCTGTGTGTGCAAACTGCTCTGTTGGTAGACCGTCGGACGTCTGTGTGTCCAAACAATTGTATGGCACCTAGCAGTGTGGATTTTTTAGCATGCGCACAGATGTTGATGCATGGAACTGCACACACAGGGCTGTAGGGACGCGGTAAGAGAGAGTCTGCAGTGAAAATCAACTGTGGGAGAAAAATATCTTGCCACACCAGGGACTCGAGCCCGCATCAATATTTCGCCTGGATTTTCGGTAGGACGCTCTACCAACTGACCTATTGTTCCACGACCCACTGACTTGTTCGGCTATGTCAAAGAGCTGCTGTAAATTGAACAATGATAGTTTGGGCAATAGACATCTTTGGGAGCGCGGATTCCTCAGTGGTTAGAGCTCCAGACTCCTGATCGAAAGGTCGAGTGTTTGAGCCACTGCGGGAGAGGTTGGAGAATTTTCTTCTCCGGGGTCAACTTTCTGTGCTGACTCTTATTTCGGTATCCGTTCCACCCTCGTGTTACCGCAGTAGGACGTAATTATCCCGGCTCTACTGCCAAAAATCAGCTAAACACATATATAGGTACCCTACGCATGTGGCTTCGAATGAAGTGACGCTGCAAACTGGTGCATGATTGCATGGTATGCACAAAACGTGTGCCGAGACGGCAGCAGTTTCATGTGGCATCAGTCATGCTGCATCCAAATAGCGCTGTGGACATCAAAAACGCTATAACAGGCCGCAGTCACTCATTCAGAATCACATGCGACGTGAGCACAGTAAGACTGCTCGAAAGCAGAGAACAGCGCTACATAAAAGCGATCACTCAATCAATCAGTCAATATCATGCTACATACACATTTAATGTATTGTCCCAGTAATGGAACTGGAACAATGATGCAAATTATTTCGATACTGGTCTAGCACTATCAGGATAATGTTATCATTGTCCCCTGTGGGGAAAAAAGCGACTGAAGAAGTAATCTGTACCTGTATCGTTTCTCTGGACCAGGTTGGATTTGTTCTGTTCTCCACCAACCTCAACGCACTCATCGACTTAACCCCCGACAGCACGGCCTTCGCCAACAGCGTCAGCAGCTTGCAGTTCCCAGGAGGGGAGACCAACACAAACATTGGTCTGCAGTGGGGTCTGTCTGTCTTGATGACCACCAGCACCCGTGCCGGAATCCCTCAGGTGTGTGTGTGTGTGTGTGTGTGTGTGTGTGTGTGTGTGTGTGTGTGTGTGTGTGTGTGTGTGTGTGTGTGTGTGTGTGTGTGTGTGTGTGTGTGTGTGTGTGTGTGTGTGCGTGTGGGTGTGTCCGTGCGTGCGCGCGTGCGTACATGCATGCGTGCGTGCGTGCGTGCGTGCGTGCGTGCGTGCGTGCGTGCGTGTGTGCGTGCGTGCGTGCGTGCGTGTGCGTATGTGTGTGTGTGTTTGATTTCATTTTTCTATCCCTTCTACTTCGATAAAATGTGTTTTGAGACTGCTTTAGTTCCTCTAATCAAAGACATCATATCTAACTCGCTCGGGTTTGCCCCCCCTCTTAATCCTCAGGTGATGATCGTTATCGTGAACGACGTGTCGCCATTACCGACAGAAACCGCGATCGTTGCCGACTTCTCCCGGCAAATGAAGGTGGAGATCAACGCCATCGGTGTGGGAGGGGACATCACTCAGGAAGAGTTGCAGACCATCACGGGAGACGTGTCACGTGTGTTCAACACCAACAGCTTCGCCGCTCTGCCCAGCGTCAACCTGCAGCTGTCAACCGGTGAGAGCAGGACCAACGGGCCCATTTGGTCAGTTAAGGCCAACTGACTGACTGAATGAATGAATGGTTTGGCCTAGCGGTAAGCCGTCAGGCTGGTAAGACTGTGTGTGTGTGTGTGTGTGTGTGTGTGTGTGTGTGTGTGTGTGTGTGTGTGTGTGTGTGTGTGTGTGTGTGTGTGTGTGTGTGTGTGTGTGTGTGTGTGTGTGTGTTGTGTGTGTGTGTGTGTGTGTGTGTGTGTGTGTGTGTGTGCGTGTGTGAGAGAGAGAGAGAGAAGTAGTGTGTGTGTGTGTGTGTGTGTGTGTGTGTGTGTGTGTGTGTGTGTGTGTGTGTGTGTGTGTGTGTGTGTGTGTGTGTATGTGTGTGTGTGTGTGTGTGTGTTTGTGTGTGTGTGTGTGTGTGTGTGTGTGTGTGTGTGTGTGTGTGTGTGTGTGTGTGTGTGTGTGTGTGTGTGTGTGTGTGTGTGGTGAGGAGAGAGAGAGAGAGAGAAGAGAGGAGGTGTGGTGTGTGTGTGTGTGTGTGTGTGTGTGTGTGTGTGTGTGTGTGTGTGTGTGTGTGTGTGTGTGTGGTGTGTGTGTGTGTGTGTGTGCGTGCCTTCGTGTTGTATGCATTGAATTTTGAAAAAAAATGCATTTAAACAATGTGTAAGCGCTTAGGGCCCTTGCGGGTTATGCGCTGTAAGTACCCATTATTATTATTAAGCAGAATTAAGGGCCTCGGCTCTCCTTTCTCTTCAAAAAAGATTGTGGTTTGTGGACACTGTCTTGTGACTTTGTCCCTCACAATTAATGAAACATTAAAATGGCTCTCACCGTCGCCCATCTTAATGCAGGAGTCATTCTGGTGGTGACAGTGTAGCTACAGGTATATAAGTGACAGTGTAGCGATAGTTATATATAATCTCCCTCTTCCCCCACCTCTGTACTCCCTTCCCCACCCTTCTCCCGGTCCATAATAATTAAGCCTTTTGGTTTCTGTGGACGTTAAGCACCATGTTTACTTACTTCTAGGGATTAAAGTCCACAGAGATCACATACGGTCTGTTATCGACTGGGGAACTGGTGGGAGAGGGGGAGGGGGGAGGGCCGGATACCTACGAGTAGCTCGTGCTAAGCTGTCCGACCCGCAAAGACCGAAGAGACCGTCAGCCACCATCAGAACAATAAATACTGGTGGGGATCCCGTCAGAGTTCGGCAGCTATGTGAAAGTCGAAGTGGACGTCCCTAACAGTCCTTATGGTCTCTGTGGACGTAAAGCAAGGTTTTGAAGAAGAAGAAGAAGATGATGATAATGATGAAGAAGAAGAAGAGGACGAGGACGAGGACCCTGCAAGTGCGAAGCAACTTGTGAACTCGGCAGTTTGCTCTATCAACAGCTGTGTGGAACAAAGTCACAAGGACAGGGTCCGGACAACCTGCTGTTGAAACCTGAAGCAAAGGACAGCCCAGCTCACCATGAGAACCCCTGAGCCCCCCCCCCCCACCCCGCTCAGACCTTCGCTGGGCTCTCAGCAGGTACAATTGACCCAGAGCTCGCCTTTAGCCGGATAGGTCCATGCCCCACGTGCACTGAGAAAGTGGAGTGAACAACACAACGTGTGTTCGCCACCAATAACCTCGCCGGTCTGCCTAGCGTGTGTCTTTGACATAATTGTGTCAGATGTGTCTGCGGCTACCATCCGGCCAATTCATTTCGGTTTGCTGGCGTACGTCCTTCCGTCCCGGAGGACGACGGGAAAATGCCATGGGTCGGTCCCATGTTGTAGGCTACCTACAGCTGCAGTGCCATGGGTCAGTCCCATGTTGTAGGCTACCTACAACTGCAGTGCCACGTTGTAGACTACCTGCAGCTGCAGTGCCCTGTTGTAGGCTGCCTACAGCAGCAGCGTCGGCCGTGATTGCACAGGTCCTGGAACGGCAGACCTTTTTGGAGCTGCTGCAGGTGAACGGTCAGTCTGTTCACCTGCACGCGCCGTCCCTGAAGCTGGGAAACAGTCAGTCCTCGAACCAGCGGATTGGATCAGCTGGGTACAGAATGAATATGGGCGGGATAGCTCAGTGGGTAAAGCGCCGGACCGAAACGCCAGGCGCAATACTGACGTGGGTTCGATTCCCGGTATAGCAAGATTCTTTGGATTTTGTTTTATATATCAGAGACACAAAATCCAAACACATAAAAAGGTCAAAAACCTCTTTATTAGGACAAAATACAACATGCAAAGTGTCGGGGTATTCCCTTTTTTTCACGCTCCAAAACAACTTAAACAGCAGTTAAACGGTTAAAAATGAGATGTGCAGCTAGGAGACTTATCTGCTTTTGGTTGAGCTATGTCGTTTTCGTGTCCAGAGCTTAGAAGAATGTTGGCATGACAGTCTAGTAAATAGCGTTCTTTTCAACCCTTTATGTGTTTGGATCTTGTTTTAGAACGCTAACAGTCATTCTTGTTTCAGAGAATTCTTGTTGTTGTAGTTGTTTGTTGTTGCTGTTGTTGTTTGTTTTGTTTTTGTTTTGTTTTGTTTGCCTGTTTGCTTGCTTGTTTGTTTTCTTTCCCCACAAGCTTCAACGCTTATAAAACCTTCTGAGATAGAGGGTGTTTGTGGTGGAGAGATGAAACAGCTTTCCTTGCGTGTGTGTGTGGGGCGGGGGGGCTAATTTCGTGAAGATGATGCACACATACGTTTGGTTTTAGGGTTCATCCAACACTGAGGGTAAGATGTTTATAGTAGTTAGCTTCTTCTTTGGGGGTATCTCGAGTTCCTCGGAGGTATTATTAGACTGGTGCCTGACTGATTATATTATGCACAGGTGGCGATCCCGTGACTCAACCACCGACGACGGCGCCTCCTACGACCCGACCCACCACCCCTACGACCCGACCCACAACCCCTACGACCCGACCCACCACCCCTACGACGCGACCCACTACGCCTACAACCCCAACCACCCCAACCACCCGACCCACCATCAGAACCACCCCCACCACCCGCCCCACCATCAGAACCACCCCCACCACACGCCCCACCATCAGAACCACCCCAACCACCCGACCCACCATCAGAACCATCCCCACCACCCGCAGAACAACTACTGGCCCAACGACGACTCGGAGACCGGTTATCACCACCACGAGAACGACCACCCCGCGCGTTTGGACCACTACGCGCAGAGCTCCTTCTACACCTTACGTGGAGCCGTTCCTGGAGGACGGTGAGTTGGGTTCATGCAGGACAGAGAGACAGAGAGACAGACAGACAGACCGACAGAGAGAGAGAGAGAGAGAGAGAGAGAGAGAGAGAGACAGACAGACAGACAGACAGACAGACAGACAGACAGACAGACAGAGACAGAGACAGAGAGAGACAGAGACAGAGAGACAGAGAGACAGAGATCTGGTATAGTGTATTTCATACATGACCACAAAAAAGGCACAGACCGACTTAGATCTAGTACAAAGTAACAAACACCGTTATTGTATGCATGGCTTCTTCTGTTTTTCGATCTCCTAGTCTAAATTGTTCCAGTCGATGATGGTCGGGGGGGAGAGAGAGTATCTGCAGACAGCAGTTTTTGTTAAATGTACTCTGTAACAACGAGTTGTTTCTGGCATGATCTCTCACTATATTTGCCGTGTCAGAAATCCGCAAATCCAGAAATCCCCTCTGACTGCCTTGAAGAAAAGGGTCAGTCGTTGCTGTTTCCTTCTATTTTGAAGCGACTGCAGCCTGAGGTCTCTCGGTCGGCATATTGGTGCGGTCTTTGTATTTCTTCTGGTTGATGAAGCAAGCTGCGCGTCTCTGGATGTTTTCTAGTTTAATTGTCAGTGTCATGTTGCTGGCAGGGTCCCAGACTACAGTGCTGTATTCCAAGACAGAGTGGACCTTGGAGGCGTAGGCTGCATGCTTTCCTAGAAGCCTAGAGCTGAGCTGGCTTTCATGCCATGTTGTTTGATATGGGTTGTCCCCATCGGTGATTATGATAAGGATGTTGATGGTGATGGTGATGACGATGATAATAATGACGATGTTGATGAAATAATGGCCTGTGCGAGGGCAGTGTTGTGGTCGATTGGGTTGCGATGCTTTTGCTGCTGCTGCTGGTGGTAATGATGATGATGATGGTGGTATTAACCCTACGGCCTGTGCGAGGATATTGCGACTATCGACGGGGTTGTGTGATGATGACGACGACAATAAAATAAACCCTACCGGTACTAGGCCTATGCCAGAACAGTGGTGTGATCGACTGGGACAGGTTATAGTGATGATGACGACGACGATGACGATGGCGTCGACGATAACGATGATGATTATGGTGGTGGTGGTGGTGGTGGTGGTGGTGGTGGTGACGACGACGACGACGATTATGGTGATGATGACGGTAATGTTAATGAAGAAGAAATTAACCCTGCTGGTGACAGGCCTGTGCGAGGACAGCGTCGTGATCGACGGGATCGGGTACCGCGCCCACCCGTACGAGGCGGACAAGTACATCCAGTGCTACTTCCCCTCCCAAGGGCTGGCGGTGTCCGTGGTCCGGGAGTGTCCGTTCGGCCTCCTCTGGAACCCCCACGCACGTCTCTGCGACACCTACCTCCGCGTCAGGCTCGCCCACGGTAAGGCCCAACTAGCACAAGCACAGCGACGGCGACTTCGTACAGTCAACAGACACAGCAGTGCTGATAGAAAGGGGGTGAGAGGAGGTCTTCAACAGAGAGAGAGAGAGAGAGAGAGAGAGAGAGAGAGAGAGAGAGAGAGAGAGAGAGAATGTGGAGAGGAAGGGTTGAGAGAGTGTGTGTGTGTTGGGGGTTGGGGGGGATTCAACGTTGAGAGAGAGAAAGGGAGGGAGTTTGCTTCTGACATTGAGAGAGAGATGGGAGAGAGAGAGGGAGAGAGAGAGAGGGGGGGAGGGAGAGAGAGAGAGAACTCGAAATCGAACTCGAAAACTTTAATACTCAAGGATAGTAGCGTTAGGTCCATTTGGACCTATCTAACAGCCAGTCCTTGCTATACTGCAAGAGAGAGAGAGAGAGAGAGAGAGAGAGAGAGAGAGAGAGAGAGAGAGAGACGGAGAGTCAGAGACAGACAGAAAGACAGAGACAGAGAGATAGAATGAATGAATGAATGAATAAACTTTATTTTACGAGGGTAGTGGAGAAGACTTTTTTTTTTTTACATCCAGCCTTCGCCCATGAGGGAAATTACTATTAACTAAGGATACAACGAGCTACAGTATGTTGAGTACATGTACATTCATACAAACCATGTTGAAATAGACACCAGTAAACCGAGAAACAAGTCGATGATGAGCATTTAAAAAATATATATACATATAAAAATTAGCTAGATCTGGGGTAAACACACACACGCGGGCACACACATAAGAACATGTTCGTCATCGAAAACTACATGCACATAGAGCATAGACACACAAAAGGTACTGGCTGTCTGAAGCAGCACAACACAGGTTGGAAGCAGCACATGGAGAGATATATCTATGGTGATGGTTTCACGTAACACCTGAGAGAGAGATAACATATGAAGCCTAAGACGCTTTTTAAACACTGAAGGACTGATTGGAAGCCACAGTTCGCTAGGCAATGAGTTCCAGAGAGCAGGACCAGAATAAACGAGGCTGGACTTGAATAAATCTATCCTTGGTTTTGGCACATTTAGCTTCTTGGTGAATTCCTCGAACTTTGATTAATCAATAATTTTGTTGATAGATAAATCGGTGCCCTACCCGATCCATTTTATGACACAAAACGCGCTTTGTTACTCATTAATCTAGAAGATAGCGCGAGAATTTGAGCCGTTTTGTAGTCTTTATCGGTAAGGCCAATTCGTTTTAGAAGAACAATTCTGATTGCACGCCTGAGTAGTGACTCTAAGGGGTTTTGCAAAGAGACACTTGCTGAGTCCCAAAGAGTTGAAGCATAATCTATACCTGACTGAATGTGTGCTTGGAAAAACGTTTTGTTGGCATGAAAGTTTTTTTGTTTTTTTTTAGCTGATTGGTAGACTTTTTTTGGCCGTAGTTTTGCACAGGTCACGAATGTGGGGGGCCCAGGTCAGATTATTGTCTATTGTAACACCTAATACTTTGTGATCACTGACCTCAGTTATTTGTTGATTACCAACGGAAAGGTGCGCAGATGGTAATTGATGAAACGTTGAGAGAGAGAGAGAGAGAGAGAGAGAGAGAGAGAGAGAGAGAGAGAGAGAGAGAGAGAGAGAGAGAGAGAGAGTGGAGATGTAAACAAAATGTTAAGAGACAGAGAAAGGGAAAGAGTTTCACGCACACACACACACACACACACACACACACACACACACACACACACGCACGCACGCACGCACGCACGCACGCACGCACGCACGCACGCACGCACGCACGCACGCACGCACGCACGCACACAAACACAAACACACGCGCGCGCACACACACACGCACACGACACACACACACACACACACACACACACACACACACACGCACACGCACACGCACACACACAAAGCGAGAAACAAATCAGCCCCTCACATTACTATTCTTCCACAGATCCCTGCGAAAAAGAGGAGGTTTCGTCTCACCCCCACGAGGGCAACTGCCGCACGTTCTACAACTGTGAAGGCCATCGTAGCGTGCCGCGCTGCTGCCCACCTGGCTACCTGTACGACGCCCTCGTCCCTGGCTGCGTCAGATGTGACGCCTGTGTTGAGCCGTGTCCGGCCATGTGCACGACGCAGAGCTGTGAGAG
>JABMCL010003459.1:112500-125000 GCA_018857735.1 Alviniconcha marisindica
AGATATCTGATTCACTTTTAAATCGAAAACAAATTAGTTGCTAAAAAAGAAAGAAAAGAATCTTCATGTCCAATACATTATTCCTATCAAAAGTTCTGACTTGTTGGTTAAGCTAGCAGTCAACCTTGTTTCAGATTTTGTATTAAATAAAAAAGGGCAATTTTCAGAGAAATCAAAGATTGCATGTCATCATCATGCCGATGGTGTGTGTGTGTGTGTGTGTGTGTGTGTGTGTGTGTGTTGTGTGTTGTGTGTGTGTGTGTGTGTGTGTGGTGTGTGTGTGTGTGTGTGTGTGTGTGTGTATTGTTATTGGCCAGCTACAGTACGTTTTTGAAAATCAGTGTTACTTTCAAACCATAAAACACACACACACATCACACACACACACACATAACACACACACACACACCCACACACACACCACACACACACCACATCACACACAACACACACACACACTACACACACTCACACACACACAGCCACCTCGGGGTCAAACAAGTCCAAGGGCTATTTTTAAAATACAGCAGAGCAATGAGGTGGCCAATCCACTACATGGGAAATTTCTCCATTCTATTTTTAAACGGCGACTGAAGACTGTTTACCCGTCACCACTGAGACAGTAACAATCATGGATATATACGTAAATGTAGGCCTAAGGTGACAATGGAGCGCATGTGCAGGTGTTTGTAAGGATCCTGGTGAGAGATTATAAACACGCCCACGAGATGATCATCCGAAAGTTCGGCGCAAAGCCATCAACTGCAGAACTATATTAAAGAGGAAAGCAAAATTGAGGTGGCGATACAAAAGTCTTTGTGTTTGCTTTTTGCTTTCCAATGACTGTATTGAGAAACGGCTTTTTACGTCTAAAAGAACATTTGCGGTTGAAACAGCAGTCAGACCACAAAGTTTGTCAAGCCTCAAAATGTACCAAGAGCTCCAATATTTCGAGAAGAAAAAAATCGCCCGATAATTTGCAATTAGTTCTCTTGAATATTGTTTCAAATATTTCGGTTAATAACCTTTACTTGTAGCCAGCTGTATCTTGTCTGTAAATATGAAGGACTCTCTAGAAAGAACTGGAAGTGGAAGATCTGCAGAAGAAGTGTAGTGAACAGCTCAGAGGCATCTCACACATAGTACTATTATTATTATTGATCGCCTTTATATGCTGTACACACACAGAACAGAAGAGTTTCGTCAGACCGGTGCAGAGTTGCAACTTCTGTTAGCCACACCGGTAGTCAACAAAACAGATACACCGGCCTGTTACTGATTAAGAACAGACGCTATTTACAGTTTAATTTATACTCGCAGATGGGCAAACACACACACACACACCCCCCACAAAACAACACACACACCCCACACACACACACACACACACACACACACACACACACACCCCCACACACACACACACACCCCACACACAAAACACACAAAAACACCCCACACACACCCCACCCCACACACACACAAAAACACACACACAAAACAAAAACCAAAAACACACACACACACACACACACACACACACACACACCCCAAACCCCACAAAAACACACAAAAAAAAATAAAACGGGGGAAACACGCCCGTACGCGGAGCGCCGCACAAAATCAAACACAACACACACACACCCACCCCCAACCCCAAAGCAGACACGCACGCACGCACCCACGCACGCACGCACGCAAAGAACGCACGCACGCACGCACGCAACCAACAACAACAACAAAACCCACCACAAAAAAACAACGAACACCACAAACCAACCCCAAAAATAAAAAACCACAACACCCCACACACCCCCACACACAAAAAAAACAAAAACAAAAACAAACACCCCAAAAAAAACACAAAAAAAAAACAACGCACGCACGCACGCCCGCAACAAAAAACGAAACCAAAGAAATAACGGAAATGAACACACACAACAATAACGCCCGCAACACCAACAACACAAACACAAACACAAAAACCCAAAAACACCCCACAAAAAACCCAAAAACAAACACCAGGACGACGCACGCACGCACCACGCACGAAACGCACGCACGCACCAACCAACACACAACACACCCCCCACAAAAAATTTTCCTGATTTTGGGGAAATAGAGTCTGCGCACAATTTAAAGGGCAGACGTGCTAATGACACTCAGTGCTGAAACATTAAAATGGCTCTCACCGCTGCCCATCTTAATGCAGGAATCACTCTGGTGGTGACAGTGTAGCGATAGGTATATAATCTCCCTCTTTCCACACCTCCATACCCCCTTTCCAGCCAGTCACACAGTTTAGGTGAAACCAAAAGTAGAACTAGAAAGACCTACCCGGTTCAAGAATAAACAGGTTTTTGATCAAAGCAAATGGCAGCTAGCTTAGCTATATAGCCTATCGTTCCCGCGAGCAAGTTTGTGAGCAACGGTGATCGATATCAAATATTCCACGAGCTCACAGGATTTTACCTGGAATTCAGCTTCGCTGTTACTCACACACACACACACACACACACACACACACACACACACACACACACACACACACACACACACACACACACACACCACACACACCAACACACACACACACACACACACACACACACACACACACACACACATCTCTCTCTCTCCCTTTACAACAAGGAAGTTTTGGACGAGTGCCGTGATCACAGCAGCATGCAAACTGCGCACGATTTGTTGAGTGTGGCGTGGTCTTGTACAGGGTTGATCGACCCACGCGGGTAAATTATTTTGGTGCAATCTTGAGGGAATATTTAGCAACTGGCCTAGTTGTCAAGAACAGGGTCTGGGATCAACGACAGCTATAGGCATAATACAAACATCCATGGATACAGACGAGGATGGAGAGGATGCCAGCCTATGCCTGCTGGCAGAGGGGTTCCCGCCCAGTTTCCACGCTAAAGGGGTGGCCGAGAGTGTTCAGGATCTGACAGAGGTTCGAATCCACAAAGTGGCTCCCATCAGAGAAATCAGCCTGACAGGCGACAACATGAAAATAAAATGGCTTCTTCTCTTCCACACCCTACAAGGTAAGACACTATGGCTGTTGCAAATAAGTACATTGTTCTTTTGTCGTAGTTGTCAGCTATTCATGCGGCTGTAGCATGTTGCTGTTGTTATACTTCTTGTTGATAACAGCGCTTATCATGCTGGTTTTCACCTATTTTTTATTTATTGATTTATTGGGGTGTTTTTCTGCTTTGTTGCTGTTGTTGCTGTTTTGGTTTGTTGCTGTTATTGCTTTTTGTTTTGTTTTTCGATAAAAGTGTGTCTTTTCGCTTAAAACATGTCGCAGCCTAAGGCTGTAATCTATACAGAGTTTAGGATGTTGCATATGAACTTATATGTTTTATACTTGTTAACTATAGTTCTAGCTGCCACGGTGTAAATATTTAATCTCTCTCTCTCTCTCTCTCTCTCTCTCTCTCTCTCTCTTCTCTCTCTCTCTCTCTCTCTCCCCCCCCCCCCCCCCCCCCCACACACACACACACACACACACACACACACACACACACACACACACACACACACACACACACACACACACACACACACACACACACACACACACACACACACACACACACACACACACACACACACACACACACACACACACACACACACACACACACACACACACACACACACACACACACACACACACACACACACACACACACACACACACACACACACACACACACACACACACACACACACACACACACACACACACACACACACACACACACACACACACACACACACACACACACACACACACACACACACACACACACACACACACACACACACACACACACACACACACACACACACACACACACACACACACACACACACACACACACACACACACACACACACACACACACACACACACACACACACACACACACACACACACACACACACACACACACACACACACACACACACACACACACACACACAAGATCAACCACAAATAGCTGATGTTCTCGTCTGCTGTGACCTCCAGCTTGTTTGCCTTTTTGCGTGTGTTTGCTGTTGTTATCGTAGCTCGTAGCTGCCTGTGTTAGAGTGTGTAACTTATAGTATGTAGTTGTATTTTAGTATGCTGTGTGCGTGGTGCGTGTGTGTGTGATATATGTATATATTATGTATTATTGTTTATATATTTGTGATAATGTGTTGTGTCTCTTAAAATAGTCTCTACGGACAAGATTTTGCGCTTTACAAATACATTAATATTTATGATTAAATATGAATAATATGTGCATGTGTTTTTCTCACTATAAATACCGTCTTATACTCAAGTTTGATTCTGTAGCCCTTGTCGCAAGCGGTGACATGGTCTGTTCAGCGCAGATTCTCATACAGACCTACCTTAAAACACAGGATGACAGACCTACCTTAAAACACAGGATGACAGACCAACCTTAAACACAGGATGACAGACCTACTTTAAAACACAGGATGACAGACCAACTTTAAAATACAGGACGACAAACCTACTCTAAAACACAGGATGACAAACCTACTTTAAAATACAGGACGACAAACCTACCTTAAAACACAGGATGACAGACCTACTTTAAAACACAGGATGACAGACCAACTTTAAAATACAGGACGACAAACCTACTTTAAAACACAGGATGACAAACCTACTTTAAAATACAGGACGACAAACCTAGCTTAAAATAGAGGAGACGCTGAAAGGAATCATACAACAAGTGATAGTTGCTCTAGTTGTATACATGCATGGACGTGACTGTGTAGGCCTATTGCTGCATGTTTTTTTTCCAGATAAGGAGGCGTGTAAACAGAAAACCCTGACCCTTGTTGATGGCGGAGACGACTTCCACATTCGTTTGCGTCGACTGCCTGCTAATGACGTCTCGTCTGCTGAGGACTGGATTCTTGTTGAACAGGTTTTAAAACGTGCCTTTCAGTGTTTCGGGGCACACCCCCCCCCCCCCCCCCCCCCTCTCTCTCTCTCTCTCTCTCTCTCTCTCTCTCTCTCTCTCTCTCTCTCTCTCTCTCTCTCTCTCTCTCTCTCTCTCTCTGCCCCTTTTTTCTTTTCCTTTTGCAGTCTTGCTAGATCGGTAGTAATATGCCATTGCTGTAACATTGCGATTTTCATTTTCTTGCTTTCAGAATGTATTGACTTGCGATGAACGCACAGTGATGAGGAACAGATTTTTTTGGTGCCCTCTTTTTGTATTGACGATTTTCATTACACTTGCTCAGGCTGTTACGACGACGATGATGATAATTACAAAGTTGTGTCTCTCGGCCATGGAGGCACGGTGATTCTGACAAGCATGCTCGTGCCGGAATATTTTAAAGGTCTGCTTTGAATACTCTATGAGCATGAGTGAACGCCTATCAGTCTATCAGCCTATCAGTCTATCAGCCTATCAGTCTATCAGTCTATCAGCCTATCAGCCTATCAGTCTATCAGCCTATCAGTCTATCAGTCTATCAGTCTATCAGCCTATCAGCCTATCAGTCTATCCATGGTGTGCGAATCCATTTTTGCTGCAACCGTAGAACGCTCGCGAAGAAATGGCTGTAGTGTATTTACGCTCAGGGAACAATGAGGGCGTATAGTATTTCACAAGCAGGTAGCACGCGAGGGGACCTCCTCGAACCAAACCGATTTAATAACATTACCCCCCCCCCCCTTCCATATCCACCCCCACCCTCAGCCCTCCGATAAACCTTGCATTTGTCTGCATTGCTTGCGTTGCAACCCACATGACTGTATCATTCAGTGCTTTTGATTGAACGGCTGGGCATTTTGGGGCTTAGCAATTGAATTGACTCTAGTGGTGCATTGAAGTGAGTTGCAGCTATTCAGACATGCTCGTATTGCGCAGTCATTTCTGCCGTAGTATGGCAAAACACAGTAACTACAGAAAGCCACTTCGAAAAAAGCAACTGTCTGTGTGCAACACTTGAATCTCCGGATCGGGAACTCAGACACCCTCAAACGATATATCGCTTCCCAAAATAAAACGGGTGGAGGGGAGCGCATGAAAACTCACGATAATAAAAAACAACACAAAAAACGTAAAAGAAATATATGTATATATCTCACTCTCACATTCTCTCCCCCTCTCGCCCGCCCCGGCTTCTTCCACAAACATACACCCGCAAACACATGTGTAATGTTCAAAACACGCGCGCGCACACACACACACACACACACGCGCGCGCGCGCGCACACACACACACACACACACACACACACACACACACACGCGCGCGCGCACGCACACATACACAGACCCCCCACCCCCCACCCCCACCCACCCCACCCCACACACACACACACATACACACTACATCGCTTAAAACATATTATAATTCTAAAACTTTGCATTTAAAACTGAAACAGCAGTGGGTATAAAAGATTTCTTATAAACATTCTTTTTTGCCAGTGGCATTTTCAGTCGTCGACCCGACGGCAGATGCTGAAAGCAAAAGTTAAGAGGATGCGCTTTGTCATGAAGGATCGAGAGTGACTTTCTACAGACAGAAGGATGGTACAGGTCACACAGTCGCTTTTGTTCAACTCCTATAATCTTGCTAGCCGTGTTGACGACTCGTGCCAGCCGAGCTCTGTTTTTAACTGACAGATTTCCATACCATGTTACTATGTTGAAAGAGAGAACGCTCTCAACAAGACAGCGATACACAGACTCAAGGACATGTCTGCCGACTCAGAAGCTCCGTAGTTTCCTCAACAAGTACAAGCGCTGCTGTGCCTTCTTGTACACGTAGACTACGTTATCATTAAAACTGAGTTTTGAGTCTACAACTGTACCCAGGTACTTAAAACTAGACACTACTTCCACGGATTGTTGATCAATTGTTACTGGAATATTTGTAATCATCCATACTTAATGAATGTGTGGACATAAATCCAGCAAGAAAAAGACCAATCAATTCCAGTCGTTTTATTCGTAACTAGTAAGAAAAATGCTAATCGACAAAATACAGTAACTTTTGACTGTTTGATCGGCTGTTGGGGCAAACCGATATGGCAAATCACAGTATCGTTTGGCTGTTTTACGGGTTAGTGTTGGCAGAATACAGTAAATACAGAGCTGAAAACTTGCCAGTACCTTTGTTCAAGGCATTATATATATTTAATATTAAATTCCGTGGATCAGGAAAACTGTGAATTAACAGCAGTGGGTGGTGTCAGGAAAACGATACCTACAGAGTTTCTATATTTGGCAAATTATTCGTTTAAAAAGAAGGGCGAAAAATCCTGGGAGTTACTGCGATTTGACAGGCAGGTTGCCTTGTTTCGCTGTACCAAAGCAGAGTCAAGGGATGGAAAATGAAAGATCCAGCCTCCATTTTTCAAGGACACCAGCGCTCCTTTTTAAGTGAGTTCATAAAATGCTAAAATCTCAAAATCGACTAAGATATATAGTTACTGTAATTTGCCATAATTGTCACGGCAGATTTTAGCTCGTGTCGTTATTCGGGAATGAAATGAGATCATTAACGACAGCCACAACGAGCTCGACAGTCCGTGAATCGTCAATAGCACTAAGTTGTATGAACTCGACAAAAGAGACCACTTCGGCGGGGTACAGCGGACGCAGAAACTGAGATCGCTTCCGCTAAGAACCCACGGCTATGGAAGGTTCTCTTTTAAAGCCTGGGATAGATCAGATAGATATATAAGCCGGGGAACGGGGATAGTTCAGTGGTTAAAGCGCCGGAATCGTGATCGAAAGGTGTGTCAGGGTTCGAGTCCCCGAAGGAGCTGCTGGAGAATTTTCTTCCCCATGGTCGACTTTCTATGCTGACTGATATTTCGGTACCCGTTCCTCCCCCGTGTTACCGCAGTAGCAGTAGCACATAAAAGGTCCTGGTCATTCATTCTGCCAGAAGGGCAGGCGGCAGGTTACAAGTAAGCACACATGCACCCTACCTAAGCTGCTCTGAATGAAGTGACACTGTAGTCTGGTGCATTGTTGTATGATGTACACAGAACTTGCGCCGAGACGGCAGCAGTTTCACGTGACACCAACCATGCAACAACCAAATAGATCTGTCAGTACACTATTTCGGTGGACATTCAAAACGCGCTGTAAAAGGCTACAGTCACTCATTCAGAATCACATGCGACATGAGCGACTGTGAGTATGCTCGAGAGCAGAGAACAGCAGTACATAATACAGTAATAATAACGGATTTTTATTTTATTTTATTCTTTTTGTCTAAAATAGTGAGACAGCAGAAAACTCAGCAGAAAACAGACAGCAGAAAACATGATCTTTTCACTCCATATTATTTTAATGATAATAATGGGTAGCAAAAAACAAAAAACAAAAAAACCTCAATGCGTTGGCCCACACCAAGCATGCGCATATATACACGTAGACATACACACAATCTGTGGTCACAGAATGTCTACCTGGGTTTGTGAGAAGAAAGAAAAAACAGAAAGAAAGAAAAAAACTGTCTAAAGAGGAAAATCGTGTACTGCGTTTCGAACTCGAACAGAGTGGGGAGATTTTGTGCTTAAAAGAAGACTATTCACTGGAGAAGTCTTTTGATTTAAAATCAACATGTTAAATGCTCTCAGAACATGTCGTTTTCGACTTATTTCAATTTTTAGTGAACGGACTCAAACAGTAATTACGATACAATACAGTAGACCCAATCGAGTCTACTGTCCCAACTGCCTAGTCGTTCGAACGAGTGGTAAAGAAACTGCACTTGGGATCAAGTGGTTACAGGTTCGAATCCCTGTTTTGCTGAAGTACGTGCAGCGTACAACAATGTTCATAGACTTAAAACGCTGTTTTCTTTTTCTCCGTCAGAGTGAAGATATGCAAAGAGACAACCTACTGGCTGAGACGTTCCCCCCAAAACTGACAAAGCAACTAGGAAGGCAGACAAGGAGGAATTCCGCCACTTCATCTTCACAGCGGCAAGATCTGAAGCTCCCGCCAACCAGAGGCAGCCCTGGCTCTTTAACTGGTGGCGGTCAGACGGGTGCCTCTCGCTCATCCAAAGAAGGCACAGAAGCATGGGGGGAGAAGACTCAGAGGCAGGAAGCGAAGGTTCTGACCGGTGATGAAGAACGCCATCTTCAGATCGAAGAGTCTCCACATCAATACAATGGAATAGGGGGAAAACCAGAATCCGCGAAAAAAATGCACTCGCAAACTGAGAGCAGAGAGATGCCTAGGTTTTCGAAAACAACTCCTCTCGTCAGTAGCCAGCAGCAACTCGGGAAAAGCGGACAATCGCAGCAGCAGCAGGATCCACAGGAACAGGAACAACCACAGGTGCAGCAGCAGGATCCACAGGAACAGGAACAACCACAACCACTGCAGCAGGCACCACATAAACAGGAACAACCAGAACTGCAGCAGCAGGATCAACAGGAACAGAAACAACCACAATTGCAGCAGCAGGATCCACAGGAACAACCACAACTACATCAGCAGGATCTACAGGAACAACCACAACCGCTGCAGCAGGCACCACAGGAACAGGAACGACCAGAACTGCAGCAGCAGGATCTACAGGAACAGAAACAACCACAATTGCAGCAGCAGGATCCACAGGAACAACCACAACTACATCAGCAGGATCTACAAGAACAACCACAACCGCTGCAGCAGGCACCACAGGAACAGGAACGACCAGAACTGCAGCAGCAGGATCTACAGGAACAACCACAGCACCAAGACCTAATACAACCACAACTACGACAACGGCAAATCGACCAGCATCAAAATGAACAAGCGCAACGGAAACTGGGACAAACTGGACAACAACAGACTGAAAAAACACAGCAGCAATCTGGACAACCACATAAGCAACTGGGACAAGCAGGACTAATTGGACAAACGCAGGAAGGAATCAGACAAGTGGTACAACAGCAAGTTGGACAAATGACACCTCAGCAAACTGGGCACCCACAACAGCAATTTGAACAAATGGGACAACGGCAAATTGAACAAACACAGAAGCAAACTGGACAACCACAACAAACAGGACAACCACATCAGCAACCGGGACAAATGACACCACCACAAACAGGACAACCACAACAGCAACTGGGACAAATGGCACCACCACAAACAGGACAACCACAACAGCAACTGGAACAAATGGCACCACCACAAACAGGACAACCACAACAGCAAACTGGACAAATGGCACCACAACAAACAGGACAACCACAACAGCAAACTGGACAAATGGCACCACAACAAACAGGACAACCACAACAGCAAGCTAGACAAATAGCCCTACAACAAACAGGACAACCACAACAGCAACTGGAACAAACAGGACAACCACAACAGCAACTAGGACAAATGGCATCACATGCACAACGAATAGAGCAGCCACAACAGCAACTAGGACAAATGGTTCCACAACAAACAGTGCATCCACAACAACTGGGACCAATGACACCACAACAAACGGAACTACCACAACAGCACCCGATGCCAATGGTACATCAGCAATTTGGACAATCACACAAACCACAGGGACAACCTCAGCAGCAATTGGGACAAACAGAACAGCCGCACTTTGGACAAACACAGCAACAAGTGGGACCAATAGGACAACCCCAAATAGGACCGCCACAATTCATACAACAACTACAGCAAATGGGACAATCACACCAGCTAATGGGACCAACACAACTGGTACAACAACCAATGGGACAACTACAAAATCAGTTCGGCCAACTGCAAGAGCAACTTCCACCACATCAACTATACGGACAACCGCGACAATATTTGGGACCAACATGGCAGCAAACAGCGCAGCAACAACAGCAAGTTAGACAACCGCAGCAGCACATGGAACAGTTACCGCAGCCACAAACGGGAGAGCCACAACATTTTGGACAACAGCAAATGGAACAAGCGCAGCCATACATACAACAGCAACAGGGAACGAGACAGTCATTGCAACAACCACAGGGTTATCCACAACCGCAAACGCAACACTATGGGCAACCTCAGCAACACTTTGGACAACAGCAGCACCAGCTCATGCAACCACAACATCAGTTCGGAGATTTTCAGTATCAGCCTGCGCAACCACTGTACTACATGAGACAACCACAGGCAGGAATGGGACCACTTCAACCACAACCACAACTTGTGGAACAACATGCACAACAACCGATCGAACAACAATACCAAATGATGACACAGTACCAACCACCAGGTCAAGTACCACATGCGACACAGCAGATGCCTTTGGGACAAGGACAGATGCCACCAGGTCGGCACACACCCTCTCTCTCTCTCTCTCTCTTCCCCCAGCCCCTCTCCCCCTCCTTCTCTTCCTCTCTCTCTTTTTCTCCCTCTCTCTCTTTCTCTCCCTCTCTCTCACACTCTTGTCCTGAGGTGACCTCATACGGTTGACAGCATGTTAAAATCTGAGAACTCTCTCTCTCCCTCCTCCTCCCTGTTTCTTCCCATCTCCGTCCCCCCCTTTTCTCCCGCTCCCCCCCCCCTCCCCCTCGCCCATCTCTCTCTCTCCTCTCTCTCTCTCTCTCTCTCTCTCTCTCTCTCTCTCTCTCTCTTCTCTCTCTCTCTCTCTCTCTCTCTCTCTCTCTCTCGGAGGAGGAGGAGGACTCCCCCCCCCCCTTTTTGTTGTTGCTCTTTGCTGCTAGGCCTACCCGTTTCATATCCAGTGTGTGTGTGTGTGTGTGTGTGTGTGTGTGTGTGTGTGTGTGTGTGTGTGTGTGTGTGTGTGTGTGTGTGTGTGTGTGTGTGTGTGTGTGTGTGTGTGTGTGTGTGTGTGTGTGTGTGTGTGTGTGTGTGTGTGTGTGTGTGTGTGGAGGCTTGTTTTTAGTTATAATTTTAGCTTGTTTTTAGCTATAATTGTAAAACAAATATTAACACTTCTTTCATGTATATGTCTTACGTTGAATTTATCATATGTATGCTTTGAATTTTATCTATTTTACATAGTACGTTGATGGTATTCTTCAAAGGAAATCTCCTTTCACAGCATTATTTGATATTAGCCTGCCTCAACGTATTACAACAGATTGAAAGCTGTTTCTTCTTCTTTTGTCTTGGTTTAAACAAAATGTATTCCATATTATTACAATACATTAACAACAGAACAGTTAGGCGTGCAACAAGCAAAAATACTTATATACGTACGGCCCGAAGATACACAAATGACGTCACAAACACGAATCTTTTGTCTTGCGTGCAGAATTTCGAAGATCTCAGACTGAAATTCATGGTCAACCGATTCCCACAGCAAGAGAGACCACAGAGGAAGAATGCACGTCCACAGTTGAGGTAGACGTAACGAGACAACCTCATCACGACAACAACTTCTACAGACGGTACTTTGAAAACAGCCAAAATGGCGGAGGTGACGTGACGGATATCATAGCGAGGTCCGATGGGGTCTTGCTAGTCACCTTTGCGGAC
>JABMCL010003459.1:130000-145000 GCA_018857735.1 Alviniconcha marisindica
CTCTCTCTCTCTCACCCTTCTCTCTCCCTCCCTCTCTCTTTCTCTCTCTCGTTAGCTTAGACTAGTTGTCAGGTTTTGACTGAACCTAAACTACAATCCTTGCAAAACGAAGTTTTCGAGTTCTCCCCCCCCCCCCCCCCCCACCCTCTCTCTCTCTCTCCCTCTCAAAGTCGCGCGTGAACGCCGCGAATAATTTTGTAATGACAAAACAAAACAATCTGATTTCCGCCTGTACCTACACAGCGGCCAGCAGCGTGGTGGCGAAAAAGAAACATATCATCAACGGCAAAATGGTGCGAGTCAGGCTGTACTTTGACTGTCTGGGAGCGGATGGGGGAACAGACAAGCCACCGGACTCTGTACAAACGGCGGGCGCCACGAAGGCAATAACAGAATTACATACAGCAACTGTGGAGGTGACAGTCGCAGAGCTGCAGCCGAAGGACATCTACAAGCGTTTCTTCGAAGACCCTAGCAACGGAGGGGGAGAGGTGAAGGACATCCAGTTCACAAAGGACGGCACTGTCCTGGTGACGTTCGCCAAAGCTGCTGGTACGCTTGTAGCTGGTGTGTGTGTGTGTATGTGTGTGTGTGTGTGTGTGTGTGTGTGTGTGTGTGTGTGTGTGTGTGTGTGTGTGTGTGTGTGTGTGTGTGTGTGTGTGTGTGTGTGTGTGTGTGTGTGTGTGTGTGTGTGTGTGTGTGTGTGTGTGTGTGTGTGTGTGTGTGTGTGAGTGAGAGAGAGAGATAGAGAGAGAGAGAGAGAGAGAGAGAGTATGTGTGTGTGTGTGTGTCTGTGAATGTGTGTGTGAGTGAGTGAATGAGTGAGTAAGTGAGTGTGTGCGGTGCGTGTGTGTTTGCGCGCGCGCACGTGTGTGTGTAATGTTATGCAGTGTGTACTCATAAAACTTTCCGTCTTTTGTCCAAATGGTGTGTGCAGTTTTCACAAAATGTCTGAAATTGCACCACTGACTCCATTAAAAAAAATCTTGCGGTTACATTTGTTAATAGCTCAAAGCGATTGCATACAGCCACGAAGCCACTACTTCTTGCACAACGACCGCACGTGCAGTGAAACAGCGAGTTTACCAGCAATGAAGTTTACATGTTTGTTTTTTGTGTTTCACACAGGTTTTGATTCTGGCTTAGACACGGGTCTAGACTCTGCACTTTGTCTGCAAGTCCGGCGGGTATACAATAATAAGAATTAAAATATTTATAAAGCGCAAAATCTTGTCTGTAGAGACTAAGCAAGCAAGCGCGTGCACACAGAGACACACACCACACACACACACACACACACACACACACACACACACACACACACACACACACACACACACACACACACACACACACACACACACACACACACACACACACACACACACACACAACCGCACACAAGAGCAAACAGACTATACAAAGCTTAACTGACACAACTTAAAACGGGTAACAAACAGAGACTTGAGACGGATGAAGACAGCAGCACGAAAGAGAAAACATGGCAGATCCCTGGCTTGGGGAAAAGAAATGTTTTGCGGATACACTTGAATGAGTCCAGAGTAGTACATGAGATGAGGACAAAAAGCATGTTGGCTGTTCGCGTCTAAACAGTTCCTAGGCTGTTGGAAATTGAAGTAGATTAGGGAGAGACATGTCGATGTTATACAGTTGTTACAAGCTCATTTTCTGCAATGGTCGCGTGTAAGTTAAACACCGACACAGCCTAATTTGTTTTGTCCACAGTTGCTGAAGATGTGTCCAAGGGAGAACACAACATAGATGGTCAACCAGTGTACATAAAGTTGTACCAGGCACCGAAGCCAAGGCCGAACTACCCCAATAAACTCAAATTCTCCAACGTCCCCACCCAAGTCGCACACGAAACCCTCGTCAGCTACTTGGAGAGCGCCGCAAAGGTTGAGGTGGAAGGGATTCTGTACGGAGATGATAGTTCAGTTGTCGTCGCCACGTTTAAAAAAGAACCTGGTAAGATAATTATAATAGCTTCAGCTGCAGTAGGACGTGACAATGTCTGTCGATTCGATTTGAAAACTCACAGTTCTGAGAGAGAGAGAGAGAGAGAGAGAGAGAGAGAGAGAGAGAGAGAGAGAGAGAGAGAGAGAGAGAGAGAGAGAGAGAGAGAGACAGAGACAGACAGAGAGACAGAGAGACAGACAGACAGACAGACAGACAGACAGACAGACAGACAGACAGACAGACAGGCAGAGACTATTCACAAAAGAAGTAGCATGTGTTTTAAAACAGCTTGCAAACGAATAACTCAAGTTCCAGAAAAAAATACAGCGCTATACTTTCCTTAGATAGCAGACGTAAAACGGCTTGCATGAAACGTAAAAACTTGTGCGTGCGTGCGTGCGTGCGTGCGTGCGTGCGTGCGTGCGTGCGTGTGTGTGTGTGTGTGTGTGTGTTGCAACATTGCTGCTGGAAATACAAACGTTGGATGGTTTCGCACTGAGGCAGTGCGAGAAGAAAGTGAGGGTAGTTTGGGGACAGCGTACGCTGGATGGAGAAAGGGTTCTGTCAGCTAGTGTGGATCTATAGATGGAACACTCCTCTTGGAAAGTAAAAGCGTTGGCTCCCTCACTTTGAAGAAATGTGACGGGGGGGGGGGAGTAGTAGGGTACGCTGAATGTGGAAGGACTTTTGTTCAAACCACCTCTCTGACTGCCTGCAGCTCTACACTCCCTCAAGAACTCTCAGCTCCTTCGCTGACGTCCTGACCTTGAAAATCCCCCACACCAAAATGTCAACTGCCGGCCAGCGCGCTTTCTCCTTCACACAACCCTCCAACTGGAATTCCCTGCCCCTGTCACCTCGCCATACATCACCTCCAGCAACCAGCCATTCTTCTTTCCGAAGTGATCTTTATCTGCTGTCCAGTAATAAGACGGGGGGGGCAGGTGGGCGGGATATTAACTGTGTGTGTGGTTTTTATAATTATGTGCGTGAAAAATGTTGCTGTGGTTTCCCCAACTCCACTCCCCACCCCCCACCCCCCATCCCAAACCCCACCCCTACTCCTCTTCGTCTAGTTGTGTGTAATATGTTAGTTTGTCTTTCTTCCCTGTCCACATACAAGCCCCTCCTTCACCCCCCGCACTTTAGTTTGTCTTTCTTACCCTTCCCCATACACCCCCCACCCCCTCCACTCTCCCGCACCTTGAACTGTCTCGCTCAGATGGGGTTCTGGGCACTGAAATTAAGCTTCATTAATAATAGTAATAATAATCATCACAATACAAACTGTTCTGGTGTGTATGGTGATGTGACAAATGGGTTTCCTACAGATATAAAGGCGTTGCTACAGCACTGCTCGAAGAAGATGCTGGACAAGGGGAAGCTGAAAGTGGAGAGACTACAGATGTCCAGCTGCCTGCTGGTTGAGGATCTCATCCACAACGTCACGGAGGAAACCGTCAGCAATCACTTCGAGTCCACGAAGCGCAGCGGTGGGGGTCCGGTGGAGAGAGTGGAAATGGACCTGGAGGAACGAAGATGCTATGTTCATTTTGAGGATCACGAAGGTTCACATCCTTTGTCTCAGTTTGTGTTCGACTTTTGCTCTCTCTCTCTCTCTCTCTCTCTCTCTCTCTCTCTCTCTCTCTCTCTCTCTCTCTCTCTCTCTCTCTCTCTCTCTCTCTCTCTCTCTCTCTCTCTCTCTCTCTCTCTCTCTCTCTCTGTAAAATGATCTTGTCATGTCTGTCTCTCTCTCTGTAATTTATTTTTACAGTTCATGTGTGTGTGTGTGTGAGTGTGGTGTGGTGTGTGTGTGTGTGCGTGTGTGTGTGCGTGCGTGCGTGCGTGCGTGGGCGTGCGTCGTGCGTGCTGCGCGGCGTAGTTGCGTGTGTGTGTGTGTGTGTGTGTGTGTGTGTGTGTGTGTGTGTGTGTGTGTGTGTGTGTGTGTGTGTGTGTTTTCAACTTTTTCAGTCCACCTTGTGTCTTCGGTTTGTTTCCCCTTAAACAAAATACCATGGCATACAGATGAGCCAAGAAAGGCGCTCGTGAAAATAAAGCAGTTACCTCCCTTGGTCCATCTTCAGTTTGGCACCATTAGCCTACCGTATCCCACCTTGTTCAAATCGTTTCCATCCAACAACGAAAGCGAGGCTTCCGCTCAGTGCTGCAATTTCCAAAGCAAAACATTTCGATAGCTTAACCGCCCACTCATCTTACTGTTGTCTACAGTAGCTTAACGTAGCTTGGCAGCACTCCGGTTGCTTGATATCCAGACAGATCCCGATCAGCACCAAGCCCACAGAACAGAACAAGAAGTACTGCCACTATGCACGAAACATTTTATCTGCGATAAATGTCTCTGCACCCTACTTGGGGGCTGATCTTGAAATAGTATATACAAACTTCGTTTAAAAAAAAAAGTTCTATCTGTCTGGAATATTACTATTTTGTAATACAAAATTTCCACTCATTTACACTATTATTTTTTTCTCAGTCGATGGCTCTTCAGACAAAAATCAGCTGCTATCCTCATTCCCACCGATGGTTTGTGTGTTTGTTTGTTTGTTTTAAACAGTAATCGAGAACGTCTTGGGGAAATCGCACATGATAAACGGCAAAAAGGTGCAGGTGAAGCTGTACTTCCACTGCCTTGGACCTTCTGGAGGAACTGACAGAAACTTTGAATGTCCAGAACCGCTGACCTTTAAAATGACCGATGACGAATGCAAAGGCTACAAATTTCAGTTTCTCCGAGATTCGATGAGAGTGAAAGAGGGTTTCGTAAACCTGCTTTCTGAGGAGCACGCGCGCCCAAGGTTTACTGATGAGAGTCTGATAGTGGAATGCACTTTAACAGTAGATGACGTAAAGTCTCGAGCCAAATCGCGCACATGGAGAGTGGATGTCGAAACAGTCGTGGATTCAGACTTAAAGCTACTGAAAGTGGATGCACGCCAGGTCCCAGAGGAGATATGGAATGATGTATTGAAAGGCTTGACAGGCATTTCCAGTGACCGCGACCGTGCTGTGCTAGAGAAGATTCCAGAAAAAAGGATTCTTCGTGTGGTTGGTATGGAAACATATGTAGATCAAATAATTCGATCGATTGATGAAGTGATCGGTAAGTGCGACCACAAACTGAACCTAGAGTCCCAAAAGATCAAAGAAACGAAAAAACTCAAACCTTCTAAACTGTTTCTTCTGGATGCGTCGTCATTTTGCAAAAACGTTAAGAGCAACGACAAAAGCCTCAGCGTGACCATCGACATACAGACCCACCTGGTTACATTTCATGGGCTGAAAGAAGACGTGATCCAAGCACAGAGAGACATGTACGAGCTACTCGACTCTAAAAAGTCTTGCGCTATCTCCAACATGTCCGAGGACAAACGAAAAGTGTTGAGCAGCTTGGAAACACGACGAGAACTAGCGGGAAAATTCCGCAAAGCGCGAATCGAGGCATCGTGGGAGACGACAGACGACGGCGTTGAAGTCTACGGCTTCAAAGACAAGGACATCCAAACTGCTGTCCAGGTCATGCAAGACTCTGTTGTTGAGAAAGTATGCCCGGAGGTTTTAGAAGTTCTGCAAACTCCCGAAGGGATGAACATGCAAAACAGATGGTTGAGTAAATACCCCGGTGTTCTCGCCTTCGGTGTGACGCCAGGTGGTCAGTTCTGCATCACCTGTCTCGACCACATCCTGCGCAGCGTGACGTCAGCAGTGGAAACGTTCGTTCATGAGAACAGCATCCACGTGGAAGTATTCTTTTGCTCTCCCAGCCGGCAGAAGGTGGTGTGCTCTCTCCTTGACGAAACGCAGCGGCATGCTCTCGCCGAGGAGTTTAAAGTTTTCAGGGTGCTGATTGAGCTCATCGATGAAGAGACAAAAATACAGGTGTCTGGTACACAGATGGGACTGCAACAAGTCCGGGGGAAGCTGGAGGCACTCGAGAGGCAGGTGATTGTTCATGAAGAAACTGTGCAAGAACAGGCGAAGGTCAAGTTCCTCAATAAGAGGAAATACAAAGGCGAGGTGGACGATGTCTCTCGTATCCATCACTGTGTTCTTGGTCGAGAACGTGAGCCTGCTGGTGTGCAGGTAAGGTGCAGGTTTTTTGTTTGTTTGTTTCCCTTTTTTTCTTTTCTTTTTTTCTTTCTTTTCCTCTTCTTAGTATTGGGTGGGAGTTGGGGTAGAGGTATCTTCCGTTTGGGTTTGTTGTAGGCGAGAGAGATGTTAATTCCCTTTCAAGTAAGAGAGGCAGATAAAATAGAGGCAAGAAAAACTCTTCGTTTGTCTGACTCTTTAGCGGTGTTTAATTAATTGCATTGCCCTTCTTCGCACTGTATCAGTCATTCCTTAGGGAGGAAAATTGTTTCACAAAAAGTGATGTTTAATTGCATGGGCTTTCTTGTCACCATTACTCTTGAAACAGTGGCTGACGTTTTTTGAGCAAATGTTTCACAAAAAGTTGTGTTTAGTTGCATGGCCTTTCTTCACATTGTATCAGTCACGCCACCGTTACTTTTAAAACAGTGGCTGTCATTAGTGAAGGGAAAGGTTTCACAAAAGGTGGCATTTAACTGCATGTTCTTGTGACCATTACTCTTAAAACAATGGTTGCATGTCCTAACTTAAGGGAAAGGTTTAACGAAATGTGATGTATATAGTCGCATGGCCTTTCTTCACATTGTATCACTCTCATCATCGTTACTCTGAACACTGATGCAGATTCTCGTGCAGTCAGGGACCAGTTCCCGACCCCCGGGACACCCGTTTCAGGGCGACCCTGACGTAACAGTGGGGCCAAGCAATGTCCAGTCTGCTGGGGGAGTGTCGGTGTTAGTGCTGCGAGCCGACATCACAGAGCTGACAGTGGACGTCATTGTCAACACGGCTAACGAGAGAATGGACCACTTAGGGGGTCTAGCCAAAGTCATCGTAGGCAAAGGTATATATGGGCGGCTTTAAAAAAAAAAAAAATTGTTTTGTTTTGTTTTGTTTACTCTGTGTGTGCGTGTGTGTGTGTGTGTGTGTGTGTGTGTGTGTGTGTGTGTGTGTGTGTGTGTGTGTGTTGTGTTGTTGTTGTTGTTGTTGTTGTTGTTGTTGTTGTTGTTGTTGTTTTGTTGCTTTTGTTGTTGTTTGTTTCTTTTTGCTTTTTTCTGGTGGCATTTCTGTACCTTGTACTTACGTGTTCATTTACTCCTACATGTATGTCTATAAATAAAAAAATCCCATTGTTTCTGTACATTTGCAGGAACTCTGTGAAACTGCATTAATCAATTGCTTATTCGTGCTTATAATATCTGTTTGTGGCATAGTCGTGCTTATTACTTTGAGTTTGTAGTATAGCAAGAACTGGCTGTTAGATAGGTCCAAATGGACCTAACACTACTTGAGTATTAAAGTTTTCGAGTTTGCTGCCACAGAGTTGCAGTAGATGACTCAGGTCTTTTGCTGTTGTGTTTGTGTGATGTTTTTTGAGCGGTATTAACTCACTTGGTAGTTTGTTCCTTGTTTTGGGTGGTGGTGGTGGTGGTGGCTGGGAGGGGGGTGTGGGTGGGGTGGGGGTGGGGGGGGGCTAAAAGTTTGAGCCTAATTTGCAAGCTGGAATTAAATAATTTAAAAGAATCTTGAATCAGATTGACGAGAGCTCTGTCCTCTTGGAGAGAGAAAATAGCTCAGAGGTAGACAGACTTGCTTACAGATTCAGATATCTCTCTTCAATAATTGTTGTTGTCCCTCACAACTGATGAAACATTAAATGGCCAATACAGCTGCCCATATCAGTGCAGTACACATATCATAATTAATACACTCCTTGCAGGTGGGAAGAGCATTCAAGACGAGTGCCACAGCAAACTAAAGAAAATGAAAGGCGGAAGAGTCCCAACTGGAGGAGTTCTCCTGTCCGGACCGGGCAACCTCCCCTGCAGGGCCATCATTCACACGGTGGGTCCCAGATACAGCGGAGGCGGAAAGGGGGAGGCTGACATCTTACACCAAACCGTCACCAACTGCCTGCAAACAGCAGATGCTCAGAACTTCGTTTCCATTGCCATTCCTGCGATCAGCAGTGGGATTTTCGGCTACCCGGCAGCTGAGGCCGCGCGTGTCATCGTCCAGGCTGTGAAGAACTACGTTGACGCTCATCCTGACGGCAGCGTCAAGCGTGTCGTTCTGTGTGATGTCTTGCACGACACTGTTAAGCATCTGAACAACGCGCTGAAGGAAATTTTCCCACAGCAGAACAGGACTGGTGAGTGTGTGTGTGTGTGTGTGTGTGTGTGTGTGAGGGAGTGGTGGTAGGGAGTCGGGGGTTGCGGGGAGGTGTGCATGTGTGTGTGTGTGTGTGTGTGTGTGAGGGAGGGAGTGGTGGTAGGGAGTCGAGGGTTGGGGGGTGGTGTGCATGTGTGTGGGTGGGGGGGGGGGGGGGGGGTGCATTTGTGGGCATTTGCATACTCGCGTGTGCGCGCACGTGCGTGCGTGTATGTCTCTATCAGGGTGTATATCTCTGTCTCTTTGTTTCTGTCTGTCTGTCTGTCTGTCTGTCTGTCTGTCTGTCTGTCTCTCTCTCTCTCTCTCTCTCTCTCTCTCTCTCTCTCTCTCTCTCTCTCTCTGGCTCTAAATGTGTTTACGAAAGGACATCGTTCTACTTCTGCCGACATCCCGAAGAATCTAACTGCAAGTGTTTTCAATAACCATTTCCTGTCTGTGTCAGAATCATTAACAGAACCAAGAACAAATGTATATGTGTTCAAATCCCCTACATGATTTCTGCAAACAAAAAACTAGCGGGCAAGACCCATTTGTCATCCCATATTTCTCCGTTTCGGAACTAGGCAAATACATATCGAGGCTGGAAAACAAAAAATCGTCTGGTCTGGATGGTATAAGCAACCAGCTACTAAAATTGTCATTGCCATATATAATAGACTCGCTTACATATGTTTTTAACCTATGCATTGAGAAAAACGTTTTTCCGTCTGAGCTTAAAAAAGCCAAAGTGGTTCCGCTTCCAAAATCTACGGATAAAACAAATCCAACCAATTACAGACCAATATCACTTCTGTCTGTTTTGTCAAAGCTTCTCGAAAAGCATGTGCACATTTACTTAAATGATTACTTAGAAAAGCGGCAACTCCTTCACCCCTTTCAGTCTGGATTTAGACGTAAATACTCCTGCAACACTGCATTGGCACGTCTCACAAATTCTTGGCTAACAGCCATGAATAAATCTGAGGTGTCTGGAGTAGTATTCCTAGACCTAAAGAAGGCTTTCGACCTGGTTGATCACGATATTCTATTGAAGAAGCTCGCCATTTATCTTAAAAACTCAAGTTCTGTACCATTTTTTAAATCATATCTTCATAACAGAACGCAATGCGTCTTACTCTATGGCTCTTACTCCTCCAAAGAATCAGTAAAGTATGGTGTACCACAAGGTTCTGTTTTGGGACCTATTCTTTTTAGTCTCTTTATCAATGACCTTCCACTACACGTGAAAGATATATCTGTTGATTGTGACATGCTTGCAGATGACACAACACTGCACATACCTGGAAAAGATATTAGGCAAATCAGAAGCAATATGCAAGACAGCTTAGATCAGGTATCCAGTTGGTGTGATAATAATCATATGGTCATCAATCCGAACAAGACCAAGTCAGTGACAATCGCTACCAGACAGAAACACCAGTTGTCACCCTGACCACTCGATCTCGTTCTAAACGGGGCGAAAATTGATCAAGTGTGAGAACACCGTCTTTTAGGTATAAACCATAGACAATAAACTTCGCTGGGACTCACATATTAATAATGTGTGTAAAACAGTTTCAAGACGAGTCTTCCTTCTGTCGAAATTAAGGTACATCGTAGACATCGAAACCAGAAAACTGTTCTTCAATGCCCACATTAAACCTCACATTGATTATGCGTCAGTCGTGTGGACGGATGTAGTGATGTTCTCAAAAGAGATTAAATTCTCTGCACAGAAGATCTGTAAAGTTAATCCTTCCAGATACAACTCTAACTACTGACCAGAAATTAAAGGAGATGAGAATAATGAGACTACAAAAACAACTTGAATATAACAAAGGTTTGTTCATGTACAGTAGCAATGAGGCTCCAGGGCACATATCTAACCTGTACACACACACTCCCTCACGCTATTCCAACTCTAGGAACTATCACCTTAGTTTGCCTAGGCCAAAGGTAGACATATTCAAAACAAGTATATCCTTCTCTGGTGTTTATCTATGGAACAACCTACCTCTGACAGTCAGATCTTGTCAGTCACTCAGCTCTTTCAAGCGTAAACTTCGTGCACACCTTGAAGTAGTTATATAGAATGGACTGTGACATAATACTCCGCCCAATCCTTCCGACTGCTTGTGATAGTGCCCCCCCCCCCCCTTACTGTTCTTTATAAGATAAGCATTGACTGTTTTGGGGGTTTTTTTTTCTTGTTTTTTTTTTCTTTTCTTTCCAATACCGGTGTTGAATTGATCAGATATGTTCTGCTGCCTTATTTACAGGTTGTATGCTCATAATGTACACCTGAGTGATGTATGCATGTGTACATCTGGTGCTGTGAACACGCTATGTTTTGTCTGGAAAATTGGATGTATCAAATCTCACTCACTCACTCATGCCTGTATGTATATAAATTATGCCTGTAATTTTATATTTATTCATCAGTAGCTACGCAAGGACTAGTTATTAGACGGGTTTTTGACTGAACCTAAACTACAATCCTTGTAAAATAAAGTTTTAGAGCTCGAGTTCCAGTTCTCTGTCTCTCTCAGACAGAGAGAGAGACAGGTTTTCGAGTCATTGCCATTACAATGACTGGTCATTTGAGACCTATTTTATACACCCATACAACTCCACCCAGTCCTTCCGACTGCCTTCCGACCCACCCCCTCCCACCGTTTTTGTTTTGTTTTTTGTTTTTGTTTTTTCTTCCCCTCCACCCCCCCACACTTCCCGCCACCCTCCTTCTCCCTTACTGTTCTTTATAAGAAAAGCATTGACTGCTTCTGTTTTCTTTTCCGATACTAGTCATATGAACTGATCAGATGTTCTGCTGCTTCATTTGCTCATAATATGCTCACCGTATGCTCATAATATGTAACTGAATGATGTATGGCATGTGTTCATCTGGCGCTGTGAACACGCTGTGTTTTGTGTGGAAATTCTCACGTATAACGTTTCAATCACTCATTCATGCCTATATGTATATAAATAATGCCTGTAATTTGATATCTGTTCATCAGTAGCTTAGCAAGGACTAGTTGTTAGACAGGTTTTTGAATGAACCTAAACTACAATCCTTGTAAAATAAAGTTTTCGAGTTCGAGTTCTCTCTCTCTCTCTCTCTCTCTCTCTCTCTCTCTCTCTCTCTCTCTCTCTCTCTCTCTCTCTCTCTTTGAGATTTATCATGAGCGGATAGATATATCGATTTATGACCATTTTGCATGTTCCAAGCACATAATTGTGATGTTCTTTTTGTCTTGAATTTCAGGCGCTGCCGAGAAGACATCACTCAGTGACAGTCGTCTAAAGGTATCAATCGTTCAAGGAGAAATTGCAAACCATAGTGTAAGTATAACGTGAGTGCAGGGGAGCGGGGTGGGGAGTGAGGGAAGCAGGTCAGAAGTATTAATGAAGAGTCACAAGTCAGAGGTTGCTATAACATAACTTTTATTTACACCAACCAGGAAACAGTGTCTGTGTTGGAAAAGACACAAGCAAACAAGACATTTAGAACATGAAAGAAAAAGTAAAGCCTAAACAACAACAATTATCTAATAAATGCAGTAACCATGTAGTTTACCTGTAGGTTACTATAATACATGATGGTAACTGTGACAAAATTAGCGAAGAAGCTAGCACAGAAGAGACCAAGAGCAGGGAGGTGGTGCTGGGCTATAGAGAGAGAGTTGGACTTCTTTTGCTTCAATTGTTTCTCAACGGCGGAGCTACGGATATTGTCTCTGTGACTGTTCTGCATAGCAGTTGGGACAGCAATTGCGTGGTGCTGTGGTTGCTGCACAGTGCCGGACGGACACTGCCTTAACAGCCTGTTGTTCTGGCGGCGGTCCACGGCAGCCTTTTTCTTCTGGGTTGGCGCCTGTTTCGAGGTTTCACTCTTCTGTCCCCCTTTCCCACTCGTCCCCGTCCCTAATAGGCCTTCTCGCCTCCGTGGACGTTAAGCAGCAAAAATCAATCAATCTGGCTGCAGCTGTCTACTCGGTTAGTAAACAAACACAAAGACCTAGTTGCCACTACTGACGCGCATCACCGGCCAGTTCGGGTACACACACAAAGACCCGGAAAGGGCTTCAAACTAAGCAGAGTGAAAGTCATACAAAAGACTCGGCCATACAAAAGCCGGACCAAAACAGAAATTACATGTCTCATTGTTTATGCACTCACCCCTATGCACTAAACCATATTCAACTATTAAAATGAACATTCGACAACTATGAAGTCAACATCTTCAAAGTGTTAGCCATGATATACCACCGATTTCATGTAGAAAAATAGATCGGTACGAAACAAATAAGTTGTGCCGCGCAGAGACTCTGCACGGCCACACAAAGGAACCATACTTTAGAGGAATAATTTTGCATCGGCAAAGTATTACTCAAACTGAACATCCAACAATGACAACATAACATACTAGTTACATATCAGCTCATCAGGGTTAGCTGCATACATGTTAGAAGCACTGGCCACTTGGCAGCATAAAGGCTTGAAATTTGAACACATACAATGTACACTGACGCCATGGCTGCAACCAGGCCGCGGCAATCACGCGGAAATTTCTCATAATTATGGTGGAACGAAAATCAAGGCACGTACTACATACATCATTTACATCAATGAGAAACAACTGAACAACAAGCCACAGAAAAACAACTACTTACAGGCTGTCCCCTGAGATGAACACATGGGTGTCCAGACCACAGCAGCAAATAAACAACCTGCCTCTGCAGGGTTTTGCAGGGACACTGGGGGAAAGAGGACGCTGCGGTTGGGTTGTGTTGTGTTGCTTAATGTCCTCGGATGTCGGTTGACATATTAGGGACAAGCTGAAACCAGTGCCGAAGCATGGTTCAGTATAGCTTTACGTCCACGGAAACCATAAGGCTCGTTAGGACGGACAGCCCAGGACGGCTACCTCGACTCTCACACAGCTCCTGAACTATGGACGCTGCGGGCCCAGCGCGCAAGTTTTAACACTTCAGATAATTACTGCCATAAAACTCCTGCCGAATCAAAAAAGAGAAAGGACGACAGGAGAAAAAAAGGTTAAAGGGTCATGGCCCGGAACACGAACAATGCACTCGGTTACATTAGATACTGAGCTTTGTTCATATCAAGTCAAACTGACTGATACTGTCAGTTTGACTTGTTCTGTTGTGCATAATGAACAAGGACATTGTGAGAAAGCTGTAACTGTTTGTCTACCACGGAGAATTTTAGCAAACAGATAACAATAGCCAAACACATAAAAGATTACAAGGAACGCTATTTATTAAAACAAAACACAACATGCGATTTTTCGGGGTAATCCCCTTTTCGAAGTTAACAACACTAATCATGGTTCACACGATCGCAGAAGTTTGCAACTTTTTGATAAGAAACGGACGACAAAAAGATGAGTTGAATCAAGCGTCGAAATGTGCCCCCAAGCATTTGGGGGGGGGGGGGGGGGGGGGGGGTATATGCCTGTTCGAACGGTAGCTTCACAGAATTTTAAAAAAAAAATCGCGGAATTATGTTTTGTATGCGTAGGGTGTGCTTTTTACTGCTTTTTATGCTCTTCTTTCACTCGATAGCCTGTTTTGGGTCGGTCTTTTTTAGATTAAAACCGATCAGACAACCCAGGTGGACACAGTCCACGATCAAATATTAGATAAAGTTATCGAAACGGGTAAAGGACAGAGAGTAAAGGCGAAATAGCTGAAACAGACATGCCGACCGGTCAAGAAATGTGCAAGTAAATATTTACAGAATCTTACCCCAGAAGAATGTTCGCTTCTGTGGTATGTGTAAATTTTGCCAACGAAACAAGAAATGTGTACAGTAGATAGCAGTCAACTTTTCAATATGTTTTTTGTTAGAAAGGGCATGGTGATGTCAGTAATAAATGACATCAGAAGGCATCAAAATTGCACTGTTTGTGGAGAAAAGACGCGTGATCGGATGGTACGCCAAGATTAATGAATTAGACGATTTCCGGAAATAACAGGGGAAGCCCCTGTGGTAGGACATAATTTCAGACACAGACTACTGGCATATATATATATATATATATATAGGTCCATACTCCATGATTTCAGAATGGAGGCGGCAGTCGAAAAGCGCTGGTCTGTGACAGTATCAGACATTCAGGCATGGACCTATACTATACTGGACTGCCAGATGGCGCTATGCGCTAGAAACAATTTTTTCTTCTTCTGCGTACTACGGTCTTTTTGGCGGGGCCACATGCGGTGTGTCCGTTTGGAATGGCGGACTGACTGAATCGACTGCCAGCGTTCATTATTTACACCGTGTTGTTGATTAAGAAGAAGAAATGTAAAAAATCAAATAAAAAATCATCGGTAGTCTCAGCTGCATCGTCAGTAGCGCTTCATGACTTACCAGAAGCAGATCACTGCGGGCAGAGGATCGAATAGAGAACCAGGAACAGCGAAGCCAGTTAACTGCTCTATTCCATCACTCGTATTGGATTGTGGATAGCAGTCGACAATCTTCTCAACGTATCTCACCAAAAGATTGCTTCAAATATTGTAAGTTCTGAGGTGTCGATAATTTCTCATATAAAAATAAACTGATATCTCGATAGATCGACAGCTGTGTGTTGTGTGTCAGCGTGAAGCGAAATGTCCATCAGGACATTTGACATCAGGAGGGCAGTGGAAACAACAAAAACACTACACCCTGTTTACATGCACTTCAGCAGCGAGTGTGTACTGTTAATTAATACAATATTCACTGAATTTG
>JABMCL010003459.1:150000-182500 GCA_018857735.1 Alviniconcha marisindica
GTAGGTCTCGAGAAACTGTCAGCTTTATGCCATAGGTCTCGAGAAACTGTCAGCTTTATGCCATAGGTCTTGAAAAACTGTCAGCTTTATGCCGTAGGTCTTGAAAAACTGTCAGCTTTATGCCGTAGGTCTTGAAAAACTGTCAGCTTTATGCCGTAGGTCGTGAAAAACTGTCAGCTTTATGCCGTAGGTCTTGAAAAACTGTCAGCTTTATGCCGTAGGTCTCGAGAAACTGTCAGCTTTATGCCGTAGCTAGGTCTTGAAAAACTCCCAGCTTTATGCCGTAGGTCTTGAAAAACTCTCAGCATTATGCCGTAGGTCTTGAAAACTCTCAGCTTTATGCCGTAGGTCTTGAAAACTCTCAGCTTTATGCCGTAGGTCTTGAAAAACTCAGCTTTATGCCGTAGCTAGGTCTAGAAAAATTCTCAGCTTTCGTTGGTGCTCAGATGGCAATAGGTTTGTAACAGAAAACTCTGATTATATCAGGGGGTTGTTTTATAACCGCCCATGTTGCTGTCGCCAGCACAAATAAATCAAAATCATTTGAACTATTTCTTTCTTTTCCCCGGGGCGGATGTGCCTTATGTTTACTTGTGTGCTTGGACGCTATGTTGCTTCCGCATTCTTATTAGTACCCAAACCTTTCGGAGGGCGCTGACCGCGTTGGTGGACAGGTGCGCAGAGATAGAGTGCCCCTTCAGTGGCGTAACCAATTTTGGCAGAGTCTGGAAGGTGCTGGAAAGCAATGCTCGAAGTGTATGTGCATACACATCAACAGTCAATAGAGTTATTCCGCCCCGCACACAAAGAACAGGCTGCCATGCTGGCATTACCTCTTTGAATCAATTTCAGTGAGTGCAAACTAACATTGTATGCGATAAAATAGATGCTTTAATTAGCTTTTTATTTCTTCTTTTTGTTGATTTTAATGGACTTTGCTTGCAAGGTTATGGCTGAACTGGGTTTGTGTGAGTTCTCTCTCTCTCTCTCTCTCTCTCTCTCTCTCTCTCTCTCTCTCTCTCTCTCTCTCTCTCTCTCTCTCTCTCTCTCTCTCTCTCTCTCTCTCTCTCTCTCTCCCATGTGCGTGTGTGTGTATGTGTGTGTGTGTGTGTGTGTGTGTGTGTGTGTTGTTTGTGTGTGTGTGTGTGCGCGCGCACGCGTACATTTGTGTGTGTTATTTAGCAACTCTCTTTTGGCGGGCTGTCCTAAATATCTTCTTTCTAAACACCAAAAAGTACAATGAACAATGCTGCAAGACTCATTTTCAGAACAACCAGATCTGTCCACGTCACTCCTATGCTTCATTTTCTTCACTGGCTGTTTACTGAGCAGAGGATCGAATACAAATTTCTCATCAGGCCCTCATCTGCCTTTCAGAATTTCTTTACCTTTGCATTCCTTCCCGGCAGGTCCGCTCTTCTGCAGACACCCGAATGTTCAGAATACCATCCTTCCGAACAAAGTCCATTGGTCAGCGCTGTTTTTCTTACCAGGCTCCAGTTAACTCCCCGTTTCTGTCCGCCATTCTGCCTTTGTCATTTCTTTTAGATCTTTTTTGAAAGGCTCTCTTTAAAAAAAACTTTTCTTCAGTCCCATTGTCGTGATATACGGCTGTGTGTGTGTGTGTGTGTGTGGTGTGTGTGTGTGTGTGTGTGTGTGTGTGTGTGTGTGTGTGTGTGTTCGTGTTGCATGCATTGAATTTTCCAAATATGTACATTTAGAGAATGTTTAAGCGCCTAGGGCCTGTTCGGGGTAGGCGCTTTAAGTATCCATCCTTCTTATTATCAATATCATTATTAGCTATTCCTGCTGCACAAGATCAACAGAAAATCGCATCTAGTTGTCCGCCTTTCTCCCAACCGACGATAATTATGTGTCGCAGGCTGATGTTTTAGTGAACACCTCAGTCACTGACCTTGACCTAAAGAACGGCGCCGCCTCGGCCGCCATGCTGGCCAAAGGAGGTCAAGGTCTTCAGGACGAGTGCAAGAACAAGTACCCCCAGGGCATCAAGGTCGGGGAGGTGGCGGAGACTGCGGGTCATGGACTAGGATGTCGTGTCGTGTACCACCTGGCCTTGTGTCAGTGGTCAGACCCACAAGCCACACAGGTATTAAATCAGTAGCATTAAGGACGAATACGGACCCATAGTCCTTCTCAGATAGGTGCCCTTTAAGGGGCATTGCACTGCAGGTTTCACTCTTGATATTTATCACCAGCCAGTCAACTGCATAGTTCATTATCACTGCGAAACACTCAAATCACAGGCAAAAAGACCGATTTTGGTTAGTGCCTATGTCACACTTCACTTTATGTTTGAAGACATTTGTGGTATAAAAGAGTTTTTTAAAAGAGGTTGAATGAACCAGACACGCAAGCAAGTGAATCATGTAAATTGTGTCCATACTCTAACCTTCTCCCGACTCAAGTGAGGAAACATTAATTTGGTATAATAATATTATGAATGTACTCCTTTATTGGAGCACGTAGCCCATTACAAAGCAGAGAAGGTATGTCTGGGTTCTCATCAGAGGGTACTTCGTCTTCACTCTCTTCTTTTAAGTCAAAACTGAAAACCCACCTCTTCTCTTCTGCATACTGATCTGTTGTTTTCTTTCTTCTCATTGTACCAACCCATCACCAGTAATGCGTGTATCTGTAGTGTGTGTGTGTGTGTGTGTGTGTGTGTGTGTGAGTGTGTGTGTGTGTGTGATGAAGTAAGCGTATCGTTACGTCTTTGTATGCGCTCCGACCTCTCACAAGATGGGGCGCCTTAAATAATCTATTATTATACTTTTATTTCGCGTTCGCTACATTCCACCATGCTCCTCCATGCGTTTAACTGAAGAGTCAGTGGCGCAGAGCAAGAGAACTTGTTCTCGAAAGCCAGTGTTAAGCACGATCGAGCACGGTCATCAAATGGATGGGTGACCGTTAGATGCTAGGCATTGCACCCACCCTGAGATTTCTCTGGAGTCACATTCTGTGCAGAATCTACGAAAGTCCTTCGGATGAGACAATAAACCTAGGACCCCCGTATGTATATACATGCATAAAGACCACATACGCACATTAAAGATCCTGTGGTCCATGTCATGTAGGGTGGATTATGAAAACACCAAAATAACCCAGTATGCACTTAGAGTGTCAGCGTTCAGAATTTTGAAGTTGGACACTATACGAAAGAAGAAGAATTGGTGGACATTTTATATTCCATTCTGCAAGGTCTGACCACATAACTCTGATCCGTCATGCTCATCACTGGCTTCTTGTCACGTGACCAGTACAAAACTATTATTCTTACCCTTAAGTCATTCAGCAACCAAGCCCCTTTCTATCTCTCTGAGCTCATTCAGCTGTGTATTCCGTCTCGCCAACTCCGCTCGTCTGCTGATACTCGACTCCTTCGTCTTCCATCGGCTCATCGCAAATCTTCTATTAGCTATATTACCTTGGAACAATCTACCTTATGCTCTCCTCTCCCTCACCACCATCCTTCTCTCTCTCGCCCCCCCCCCCCCCCCCCCCCTCTCTCTTTGTCGTCCGTACAGATTCTGGATCAGTTGGTGACTCGCTGTCTGTCGATGGCCAGTCAGAGCGGATTCACCTCCATCGCCTTCCCGGCCCTGGGCACGGGGCAACTTGGATACCCCCGGGATACAGTGGCACAGACCATGCTGACAGCGATAGACATGTTTGGGAGGAGCAATCCATCCACCTCTCTCAGGGAGGTCAGGATCGTTCTCTACCAGAAGGACCAACAAACCATTCAAGTAAGAGGAAGCAATGTACACGTACAGTGTGCCAGGCCGCACTGTTTGCAACGAGTATGCTGTTCACAGGGCACAGAAGAACTGTAGGCCGCAAGGTCACTACATGCATGAGCCAGTTAGCAGATGAAACTTCTTAACTACAGGTGTTTTGGAAACGTTAATGTTGTGGATGGTGCGTTTAGAGGCTTTTTTGTTCTCTCTCTCTCTCTCTCTCTCTCTCTCTCTCTCTCTTCTCTTCTCTCTCTCTCTCTCTCTCTTCTCTCTCTCTCTCTCTCTCTGTTCTTAAGCACAGGTGTTTGGAAACGTTAATGTTGTGGATGGTGCGTTTAGAGGCTTTTTGTTCTCTCTCTCTCTCTCTCTCTCTCTCTCTCTCTCTCTCTCTCTCTCTCTCTCTCTCTCTCTCTCTCTCTCTCTCTCTCTCTCTGTTCTTAAGCACAGGTGTTTGGAAACGTTAATGTTGTGGATGGCGCTTTTAGTGGATTTTTGTTCTCTCTCTCTCTCTCTCTCTCTCTCTCTCTCTCTCTCTCTCTCTCTCTCTCTCTCTCTCTCTCTCTCTCTCTCTCTCTCTCTCTCTCTCACACACACACACACACACGCACGCATGCACACACACACACACACACTTTCGCTCTCAAAAAGGAAACAAGCAGAGAAACAGAGACAGAGGAATTTATCACTGAATGGCGCCATGAAAGCCATACCCGGACGAAACAAGATTAATGTAATCAACAATAATGGCAAGTAAAAGTCTAATCAGCTATTTTTGACACACGTCACAATTAAAGGGTTCAGGGGGAGGGAGAGGGAGAAAGCTAAATGAATTGGGAATGTTTATATGAAACATGGGACGGGGGTGAGGGGGGGTTGAGACAAAGAAAGAAACCGACAGACAGTTTGCTTTTGAGATATTTTTGTAATGTTCTTTTTCCCAATATTTCCCACGCAGGAATTCCGCCAAGTGGAAAGGCTCTTCAAAGGGGGAAGTACACCCGGTAATTTTGTTTACGAGGTCATACTTACAAGCTTGGTACTGCACTTTGTGCGTCTTACTTATTTACAACTTTGAATCAACCCGCAAGGGAGTTAATTAGCGCTCAAAAGACGTCACACAAGCACACCAATAAAGGCCTCAGTCACCTTCGGTAACTCTGACGTGGCATGCATGTAAATACAAGGTACATAAGCTCTATCAGAAGTACATTCGCTATGTAAAGTGAGGGTACATAAGCTCCACCAGACACAAGGTATACAAGACACAGGGTACGTAAACTCCACCTTCATCTTCTTCTTCTTCTTCTAGTACTTTAAATGACCGTACATAAACTCCACCAGAGGTACATCTGATCAACAATAAGGCTGTACCTCTAGTGGAGGTTACGTACCTTGTATTTACACGCATGCCACGTTAGAGTTACCGAAGGTGACTCAGGTCTTTGTTGTTGTGCTTGTGTGACGTATTTCGAGCATTAATTAACTCCCTTGTGTGTTGATTCTGCACGAGCGCTCTGGGCCTCATTCTGTTTCAGATTTACAACAACTTTGATTTGTGTTTGAGCCCTTGTTCTCGTCTAATGTGTAAAGTGCTGTAGTAATATATTATCAGTACTTATGTACTTGTTTATAAGGGAATGTAACTTTGCTTTCTAGCCCCCAGAGACAAAAAGCCCAATAAAGCCCTAAATCCTTGGTAACACCGGTAATACTGGGTTTCCTATGTTCCTCTTTCTGTCACACTTGTGCCCTGCTTAGTTTACTTTGTCATTCATCGGTTAGTCGATGCAAGGCCTAGTTAGCCAGGCAGTCAGCCAGTCAGTCATATGCAGTCACTCCGTCCAATCACTCAAGTAATCATTTTGAAGTTTTCATTTGAGGGTGGAGGGGGGCGAAACAGTGCAAGGGAGGTTGCGGTGGGGGGAGGGGGGGAGTGTGGGGGGGGCGGGGGGGGCAATGACGCCAGAAGATATTTTGGGTAGTGAGGAGACGGACATATTTCCATCAACATCTTTGCATAAGTTTTCTGAACTCTTTGTATCCTAGGCAACCAGGCAGCCGTTGGTATCCCGTCCTCTGACGCCCCTGTGACAACAGCTGTGGTCAGTGACCCTGATGTCACCAAGGTACTCATTGTGGAAGGTGAAATCGCCAATCATCAGGTAAGGCCGTAACTGCTGTTACTTTATTGTTGTTGTTGCTGCTGCTACTTCTTCTTTTTCTTCCTTTTTATTTAAAAAATTTTCACATAATTATGTTGTACTTGACTGATCTTACAATTATCAAGATAATGGCATCTCTCATAAGCTCACACCAAAACAGTACCAAAGCTGTAAAAAACACCCCAAAAAACACACACTTATTTGCAGTCATATTCAATAATATGGCACATCTTTAAAGACAACGGAACAGCTAATTCTGTTGACTGTTGACGATGCGTGTTGCTGGCGCCTTGTTTGCTGCTCTGTCAGCCTATTCATTGAAAGTTAGACCACAATGTGAAGGAATCCAGCAGAAAGTGACAACTGTAACTTTTTTTTAACTTGTGCTTTTGCTGCTGCTATCGTTCTTCTTCTTCTTCTTCTTCTTCTTTGACTACCGTGGCAGGGTAATGCGAAGGCCGAGGTTGAGGTACTGTCTGCTGATATCCCAGAGAAATTAACCCTTTCCCTGGCAATGAATATGTGCTTCTGAAGCAACTTCTTCAAAGAGCAGGCTCACAGAGAGAATCAGACAAACGAAAACGTTCTTCTTCTTTTTTCAACTGTGCTTCTCCAGAGCGTGCATGAACTCGAGGCAGCAGGAGAAGCATGCAAAGCTATTTTCTGACCAACTCCAGGCTGAAGTGAAGAATCTCTGCGGACTCTGATCGAGAGTCCACGCAGAGACAGCTTTAATTTCTATAAAAAACCTAACGCGTGTTTCAAAATCAAGCAATAGTAGCTCGTAAACTGAGTGTATACTGTGCACAATCCACGGTGTTTCATTTCAGGCTGACGTCCTGGTCAATAGCACAGCCACTAACCTCGACCTGAAGAAGGGCGCCGTCTCAGCCTCCATGTTGGCTAAGGGAGGTCAAGGTCTTCAAGACGAGTGCAAGAACAAGTACCCCCAGGGCATCAAGGTCGGGGAGGTGGCGGAGACTGCGGGTCATGGACTAGGATGTCGTGTCGTGTATCACCTGGCCATGTGTCAGTGGTCACATGTACAAGCCACACAGGTAGGCTTTACAGACACATTTCTTTCCTAACAGTGGTGATCACTTTTGGGAAAGAAATGTGCCCTTCAACAATGAAAATAGTTTCGGTCCTTATTTTCGGTCCTTGACTTTATGTATGTTGTTGTTGTTGATTGCTTTTATATGTACTCGTCTAAAAGGTTCTATGGATCACCTTGATTTTCAAAGGTTAATATTTTTTTTGCAGTTGGTCGGTAGCCCGTCTAGAAAATGTCACAGAAGGCAGTTTATGGCTAATGTTTTGTTTTTTCTCTCTGTCTCTCTCGTCCATCCAGATCTTGTATGAGCTGGTGACTGATTGTCTGTCGGTGGCCAGTCAGAGCGGATTCTCCTCCATCGCTTTTCCGGCCCTGGGCACGGGGCAACTTGGATACCCCCGGGATACAGTGGCACAGACCATGCTGACAGCGATAGACATGTTTGGGAGGAGCAATCCATCCACCTCTCTGAGGGAGGTCAGGATCGTTCTCTACCACAAGGACCAACAAACTATTCAGGTTTGTGTTGCTAAGTAGAAATGACATCGAGAGCCTCCCTAAAAATGATATACTTCAGTTTGTTCCTGCTTCTTCATCGTGAGTACTTTCTGCATTTAAATTGAAACATACTGCACGTAGATCGTACTCCAGTGCGGTTCACGGAACGTTACAATCCAAGAACGAACTAGCTAAGTAACTAACTTAATAAGACCTATTACTAAGGTTAACCTGTTAACCTGTTAATGTTATTGTGAATGTGTGTATGATTATAAATGTTCTCAACACCATGCCTCATTCCATGTGTATGTATATTTTACTTGACACGTAGCAGTAAAAAATACTGTTGATTGAGGAGGAGGACGATGAGAAAAGGAAGAATATCTAATGCCATCAGCCATTAGATTATCTAAATGCGCTGATAATGGGTATACGAGTTGTTTCGGCCGTATGCTTGAGAAGGACCGTCCAAACCTGATCTCAAACGGATCGTGTGTCAGCATAGCCGTACAGTTGAAACGCCTCGGCGTGTCTTTTCAACCTGTCCATTCCAAATACAGTATGCTGCATTCCAAACGTGTGAATTGCATTCACCAGCCAGTGAGTGCCTGCCGTCTGTACTGAAGGCTGGAGGTCACAAGGGATGGTAACTCGAGTAGCGGCATGGTTGAATTTGTCGACCTTGCCTTAACCCGTCAGTTTCAACTGTATCGTGTGACAGCCACCAGTACGTGTAAAACAAACGGGTCCGACTAGATGATGTTCGAACGGTCCACCTCAACCACACGGCCGAAACGGCTCGTGTCGTAGCGCCTTAAAACGCCTGCTTGAACCAGCATGACATTTAATCATTCTTCACGGCCGCTTTTTATTTGCAAGTATTACTACGCTAGAACACGCTTTTGTTGTGAATATTTTTTAGGCTTTCCAGAGGGTGTATGGCCAGCAACAGAATGCAGGAAGTGTCCAAGAAGAGCAAAGTGGCACCAGGCGCCAACGCCGTAGGTTTTCAGATTCCACTGAGTTTGTTCCACGTGAGTATATATAATAACGATAGTGAACGCCCTCGATGAGCATTAATATTTGTCTGCCGTCTTCCAGGACCAAAATAAATTTTGGCTGGCTGGTTGTGGCATGCATTCGTAGGCTATCTCACACTGACTAACAGGAAAATGTGCGAAAAAAAGAAAAGACAATAAAACTGTCATTACTTTCCCACTTTAAGGTAACACGCACGTGGAAATTAAGATCCCGTCTGCTGAGATGAACCCAGGGCTATCAAAGGCCTCCTCTTTTATTACTTGAATTAAACCTGGAGGGCTCTCTCTCCCTTTCTTTCTCTCCCCCCTCTCTCTCTCTCCCCGGTGTCTGTCTTCGTATCTCTGTCTCTGTCCTTCTCTATGTCTCTGTCTCTGTGTCTGTCTGTCTGTCTGTCTGTCTCTGTCTCTGTCTCTCTCTCTCTCTCTCTCTCTCTCTCTCTCTCTCTCTCTCTCTCTCTCTCTCTCTCTCTCTCTCTCCTCTCTCTCTCTCTCTCTCCTCCCTCTCTCTCTCTCTCTCTTCTCTCTCTCTCTCTCTCTCTCTCTCTCTCTCTTCTTCTTCTGTCTTCTGTCTGTCTCTCTCTCTCTCTCTCTCTCTCTCTCTCTCTCTCTCTCTCTCTCTCTCTCTCTCTCTCTCTCTCTCTCTCTCTCCTTCCCCATTATTTTACTTTTACTGTGTCACTTATGAATGATTATTATGTACTGTTGATGTCAGCGCCTGCAGTACAGCCAGATGCAGAGTGTCAGATCATGGGACTCAACGTCATCATTAGGCAAGGTGACGTCACAGAGGAGCACGCAGACGCCATCATCAATATCATAAATGGAAACCAAGATCAAGGTCAGGTCGTACGTGCATATGCTTGTGCATATGTGTGTGTGCGTGCGTGCGTGCGTACGTGCGTGCGTGTGTCCGTGCGTGCGTGCGTGCATGCGTGCGTGCGAGGGTTTGTGCATGTTGGGTCATTCTTTGTCTCTTCTTGCAAGCCACTGGGCACTGTCGTTATTACAAAAGTATCCGGCCAAACTGGCAATGGAACGACTGGGGAGGGGAATGGGAGGGGGGTATTCGCTTTAGATTACTTAGTGCATTCTTTTGTTTGATACCCCACACAGAACGCGCATTTGCTGCACTGAAAACCAAAGCTGGACCGAGCCTAGACGCTGATTTACAGAACAAAGGTACGGTATGACTATTCATCATTTGTGTGTCATGTACGCATGTGTACCATCTGTGTGCGTTTGTGTGTGTGTGTGCAGTGTGTGTGTGTGTGTGTGTGTGTGTGTGTGTGTGTGTGTGTGTGTGTGTGTGTGTGTGTGTGTGTGTGACTGTGTACGTGATTTTGTTGTTTGTGTATGTGCGTGTGTGTATCTATCTATCTATATTTATATATTATATATACAAGAGAGAGAGAGAGAGAGAGACAAGGCTCTCTGTGACTCCTGGGCACCGCACCGTGCAGGAAGGATTGAGTATGGTGTCATGTAGAGAAAGTATAACAAAGTCCAAGCATGTTTTATATAGGAAACCTTTTACTCCGAATTTTCGCCCCCAAAACATGCTTGGACTTTGTTATACTCTCTCTCTCTCTCTCTCTCTCTCTCTCTCTCTCTCTCTCTCTCTCTCTCTCTCTCTCTCTCTCTCTCTCGCAGCCCATTATTTTTCTCCTTCTTCATTAACGAGCTGGCCACAAGCGTAAGGGAAACGGGTACTGACGGGGTTCAGTTTGTTCAGGGCATGGCAGAAGTTTTCTTACTGCTGTTTGCAGATAATGTGGCGCTGGTGTCCTTAACACCAGGGGGTCTGCAAAACCAGCTGAATAACCTCAAGTGTTTAGAAAAGGGGGACACTTGTCTCGACACGAAAGATGGACTTACGCGGATGTAGAAGTTGAAGTAGTAATCTCGTACCTAGGCATAGCGTTAACTACCAAACTTAGCACAACGCACGCTGTAGCAGATTTTATACCAAAGGCTAAACGGAAGATTATCGCCATTTTGAAAGCACTCAGAAAGATAAATTGCACAGACTGGGAATGTTCAGTAAGATCTTTGATGCCCAAATACAGCCAGCGCTTTGTTGCGCCTCTGAGTTATGGGGTACAGGGAGAGTGGAAACAGTTGAAAAGGTTCATTTATTTGCCATCAAGAGGTTCTTGAGGTTAAGCAACAGAACTAACGTCATAGTCTATAGTGAAAGCGGTAGGTACCCCCTGGCCGTCAGCTCCCAGATACGCAGCATAAAATACTGGCTGAGACTCCTGAAACTGAATCAAGATCGGCTGCCTTTTGGGGCGTACCGATGTTCTCAGAATCTGGCGGAAAGGGGCAAGGTATCTTGGGCTGGAAGAGTGAAAGAGCTGCTACTAAAGCAAGGCTTCAGCGAAATGTGGTACAATCAGGGAATAGGGGACGAAAATAAGTGTTTATGACCTTTTCTCAACCCCTAAAAGATTGCTTTGGGCAAAGCTGGCATGACAAGTTCGAATCAAGTGACCGGTTCTTTGAATACAAACTCATGAAACAAAACTTTGTTATGGAAGAGTACATATGCTCAATGAAAGGACACTTGAGAGACGCATTACTAAGATTTAGGGCAGGAGTGTCGTGGATCAAAGCCCACAGATTCCATTTTAAGCCTGGAGTTGATACCTCATGCCTGTTTTGCCCACACGAGACAGAGGACGAGCTGCATCTTCTGTGCAAATGTACAACGTACAATAATATTAGACCCGACTTTTTAAGGCATGACGGTCTGCGGAATAGTGTTCCTTACCATTCAGTTATGGAAACAACTAATCAATGCCGTTTACAGCGGATTGCATTGTTTCTTATCAAGGCAGGGAAAATCAGACAGATAACTGACTGAGCTGGAATAGTAGCGGCACATAGTTGTATGTGTAGGTGCTGTGTGTGTGTGTGTGTTTGTGTTTTGTGTGTGTGTGTGTGTGTGTGTGTGTGTGTGTGTGTGTGTGTGTGTGTGTGTGTGTGTGTGTGTGTGTGTGAAATAAGTAAATACGTTGTCACTAGAAGCATGTTTAAAAATGTATTATGCAGCGTAAATATGCAATGTGTTCATGTTCCTTGTGAAAGAGGCTAAGGCCTAAAAACAAATAAACTTTCTTGTCTCTCTCTCTCTCTCTTCTCTCTCTCTCTCTCTCTTCTCTCTCTCTCTCTCTCTCTCTCTCTCTCTCTCTCTCTCTCTCTATATATATATATATATATAATATATATATATATATATATATATATATATATATGTTGTGTGTGTGTGTGTGTGTGTGTGTGTGTGTGTGTGTGTGTGTGTCTGCGCGCGCGCGCGTATGTGTGCGTTTAAGAAAGCAGACAAAAATACCCACAGTTCCCTTATCTTTGTTGCCTTTGAGGTGGACAATTGCTTTAGTCTGCAGAACTCAGGTCGAGTATTGGTAAGCATTACAGTCTTTTTCTGTCTCCAGCTCCTGATCTGAACAAGGAGGGCGTGGCTGTGACGAAAGCGGCAAAGATTCACTGCAAGTTCATTATCCACATGGACGCCAGGAAGCATTCCCCAACCTGGGAAGCTGGCATAAAACTTTGCCTGAAAAAAGCTTCAGAAAAAAACCGAAACATCAAAACCCTAGCCATGCCAGCCCTTTGTAGAGGTACTTCTCGTTGTCAGTTTTGTCTAGCACCCAGCTGAACAAGCTGCAATGTAGTTTGTCGTGTTGGCAGGGGTTTCCCTGACCGCCCTGGGCAAGTAATACTGTCATGTACGCACATGCAGATATTTAGGGAAGCTTCCAGACAGGACAGCTGTGAATATTGTTTAGTCAAGTTGCAGCAATCTGAAACGGAATGAGGCCCAGAGCGCTCGAGCAGCATCAACACACAAGGGAGTTAATTAACACTCGAAAGACGTCACACAAACACAAGACCCGAGTCGCCTACGGTAACTCTCACCTGGCATAGAAGTAAAGTCAAGGTACACAAACACTACCTCATGCAATAGAGAGAGAGGACTCGAACTCGAACTCAAAAACTTTATTTTACAAGGATTTTAGTTTAGGTTCAGTCAAAAATCTGTCTAACAACTAGTCCAGAGAGAGAGAGACAGACAGACAGACAGACAGAAAGACAGACACAGAGAGAGCTAGCATAGTGGGTTTGAGTGGCTTACCGCTAAATACGAAACACGCGCAGTGTAAGCTTCGTCGTAGCCAATGTGTAGGTGTTGGGGAAGAGGGAGGGAGTGGGGTGGGCGTGCGTATTACAATCGTTTAGTGAAATGATTTGTTCCTGTGCTGCGTTAACGCGTTTCATCTCGTTTTGTTTGATTTCGTTTATTTTTATTTGGACTGGTGTTGTTTCGCATCTAGACTCTCCGTCTGTCCGCAGACACCGATGACTTTGCCAAGGTTGTGTTCAAGGCCGTAACCCAGTATCGTAGCAACAAAGGAAAAGAGAAAGGCCTGGAGGAGCTGCGTTTGCTTCTGCCGCAGGGAAGCCTGTTGCAAGCATTTGTCCAGTCTCTGCAGACTCTGGGAGAAAAGGAAAACCAGTCTGAACAAGAGCAGGGAGAAGGATTATTTTCCAGATTCAAGACAGGTAGAGACACCAGACTAAAGGGGACAAAAATGCCTATGATCCAATAGGACGTATAGTGCAATACACACACACGCGCACGCACGCACGCACACGCACCGCAGCACGCACGCACGCACCACACACACACACACACACACACACACACACACAGAATATGCTTAAGTCAAAAACACGTAAGTCGAACTTCGCTTAAGTTGAACCTTTATTTATTTCCTGCCCAACGTTGCTCTTTGTATTACAAATGTTACAATGGAAAAGTCAAAAATGGATAAATCGAGTGCCAAGTCGAACACGTGTGTCTATTTTAACAGCTCTGAAGGGACGTAAAGTCGGACAGAAACAACCCTTTAAGATGCTCGTCAACAAATGCGAAGGGCCTGTGCAGAATGTGTTGTACATCTACGCGTCTGAACAGAAAAGGATTGACGATTTTCTCAAAGCCTTTGACAAAAGAGTCAAAGATAAATTCGTGGAACGTGAAGTGGAGATCAAGACATTTCAACGCATGAAACCCGAACAGGTAGAGTTTTCAATTTCAGAAAATAAATAGTACTGTCTCTCTCTCTCTCTCTCTCTCTCTCTCTCTCTCTCTCTCTCTCTCTCTCTCTCTCTCTCTCTCTCTCTCTCTCTCTCTCTCTCTCTCACACACACGACTGAAAATTTAGATTTGTATTTGTCTTTCTTTGCGGATTTCGTATGTTGCAAAGATTTAGACAGTAATAGTTTTTTGTTTTGTTCTTGAGATGTATTTTAGTTTGCCACAATTATTTGTATTGTTTGACATATTGAGTGTTGCCTGTGTTTGTCATCAGGGACAGATTTGTTTAAAAAAAAGCCGTCTTGTGCTTAAATCTTTATCCTTGTGTAATATAGTATTCTCTTTTCTTCTCTTCTCTTCTCTCTCTCTCTCTCTCTCTCTCTCTCTCTCTCTCTCTCTCTCTCTCTCTCTGCTTCTGTGCACAAGTGGATAGTAAGATTTGTAAAAAAGCCATCTTGTGCTTAAATCTTTATCCTTGTGTAATATAGTATTATCTTTTCTTCTTCTCTTCTCTCTCTCTCTCTCTCTCTCTCTCTCTCTCTCTCTCTCTCTCTCTCTCTCTCTCTCTCTCTCTCTCTCTCTCTCTCTCCCTCCCTCCCTCCCTCCCCCTCTCTCTCTTTCTCTCTCTCTCTGCTTCTGTGCACAAGTGGATAGTAATCCACATACTGGGCTCTTGTAATGTCGAGTACGTTCATCAGATCATTCAGTATTAATCTTTCAGAAGCTCTTTCTGGTTCCTTGCATAATTGAATACTAGTGTGCATACTGGGCTGTCGTAATGTCCAGTACCTTCATGCAATATTTATTATTTTGCAGAAGCAAAAAATCAAGCATGCTGCAGTCCGATACGACGTGGAATTTGAACACGGATTATGCGAAGGAAACCGTCGAGCTGACAGGATTTCACGAAGACGTTTTGGAAGCAGCAGTTGAGATCAACAAGATTGCCCACGAAGCCGAGGTGGAGGAACACGAAGCAGAAAAGGAGGCCATATATGCTGATATGGTCCAGTGGTACTTTCTGGAGGTTCGTTGATCTTTATTTACCCTGTTCCTCTGCGTAAAGGTAAGAATGAAGTGGTGTGTGTGTGTGTGTGTGTGTGTGTGTGTGTGTGTGTGTGTGTGTGTGTGTGTGTGTGTGTGTGTGTGTGTGTGTGTGCGCGCGCGCGCGCGCGCGTGCGTGCGTGCGTGCTCGCGCGCGTGTGTGTGTGTGTGTGCGTACGTGTTTGCGTGCGTTCGTGTGTGTGTGCGCGTGTGTCTTTGTGCATGTGTGTGTGGGTTGCCCACCACGTTGTTGTTGTTGTTGTTTTGGGGGGACGATGTTATCCTGTTCATTGCAAAGTGATTTGTACATTTGGAAAGTTGGGGGCTCAATAACTCCGCATTATTATTATTATTATTGGGCCTAGTAGTAGTAGTAGTAGTAGTAGTAGTGGTAGTGGTGGTGGTGGTAGTAACGGAAAATGTAAATGGAGGCTAATATCTGATGGAGGAACGGGAAACAATACCAGCCCTGTATGTAAACATAATTTATTTTGTTCAAGCAATACCGTGACGCGTAGAGGAATAACTAAAATTTAATAAACATTATCGACATTTCGCTCTTATGCAGGACACCACAGATGGCATGAAGCGAATGGAATACCATCCCAAGCCAAACAGGATTCTGGAGAAGGCATACCAGAATGAGGAAAAAAAGGCAGAGTTCGTTGACAATGATGGCTACGTTTATATCGTTGACTTTGACTCCATGACGGAAACTCCAGACGATGATAAAGAAGATACTGTCGGCGTCATCAGGAGAGAGAAAATAAAAGGTGTGTGTGTGTGTGTGTGTGTGTGTGTGTGTGTGTGTGTGTGTGTGTGTGTGTGTGTGTGTGTGATGAGAGGTTCGGGGTCCCCCTTCTTTATTTCTGTGTGAGGGTACATCTGCCTGTCTTTCTGTATCTGTCTCTTTTCCGCTGTGTGTGTCCATCTCTCTCTCTCTCTCTCTCTCTCTCTCTCTCTCTCTCTCTCTCTCTCTCTCTCTCTCTCTCTCTCTCTCTCTCTTGCCTTCTAATACTTATGTGAATTGGTGTTTTGTGTAGTGGATTTTTGTGTCATTGTTTTTAACCATCAATAGAGTATGAGATAACCTCACTAATAAGCAATGAACTCTCTTGGTAAAGCACACAACTCAATACTGTTCTGAAATCCTATAATTTTATATTTAAAACAAAATTACAGTGAAAGGTGATGATTAGTTACGACCGCTCTAGCAAACGATTTACACACGTACACTCACAAACGCATGCACACACGCAAGCACACTCGCACTCAAAGCACACGCACGCACGCGCACACACACACACACACACACACACACACACACACACACACACACACACACACACACACACACACACACACACACACACACACAGAGCAGACAGAGAGAGACAGAGAGTCGGAGAGAGAGAGAGACAGACAGACAGAGACAGACAGAGACAGTGACAGAGAGACAGAGAGATACGGATACAGATACGGATGATTTATTCATTTAGGCCATTGCCCCTCATGAAGGGGTGCGGGTGGATGACCTACCACCTCACAGTACATACTATAATTGTGCATACATGAGAGACAGAGACAGAGAGATGGAGAAAGAGAGAGAGAGAGAGACGGAGACAGCTGCTCGTTCGTCCATAGAATCCCAGTTCTGTGCTGTGTTGCAGACATGGATGCCCAGGTCGTGCACACACCGGACTCCTGGAGTCGTAACCCCAGTGGTGACCACGTGCTGCTTATTTCGCTCAAGGACAAAGACCCAGAATACAAAAACGTTGAGAAAACCTTTAATGCTACGATCGGCAATAGTGCTGTCAAGGTCACGGCTGTAAGGAACACTACAATGTTGTGTCTTTCATCCTTTTCAAGATTTTGGTTCCTATACGACTATGTTAAAAGCAATATATTCCTCAGTGTGGACCTTTATGAATCAATGTATGCTGGAAGTCATGATCATCTCTCTCTCTCTCTCTCTCTCTCTCTCTCTCTCTCTCTCTCTCTCTCTCTCTCTCTCTCTCTCTCTCTCTCTCTTGTGTGTTTTTCTTCTCTCTGTTACAATCCTTAATTTATGAACTGATCAAAATATGCTGATGATTAATTGCGTTTTTCTCTGAACATACTAACCCCATCCCGTCCTCTCCCCCACCCATTATTGTTAGTATCTTTAGTTCAGGTGTTGCTGAGTTCACGAGTGATAACCTAATCATGAGAATGCTATGATGATGAATGAAATTCTTATACTTTTGAACCTGTATATCACTGCCCGCAGTGGAGTATTGCGGCCGCAGAAATTAAAGTCTGCCTCTGTTGAGAACCTAGAGCTTACAAATGTGATCCCTTTAAAGTGTGGAGTTGGTCAGAATATAGCCATGTATGCTTCGCCTACTGCCAGAAATTTTCCCGGTCCAGTCACATTCATTTTGTCCAAATCCTCTCCCTACATTTTAACTGTGTTATAGCTAATGCACTTCCCCGTGTGGGCCCTCGTAATAAAATAGGTCACCCTCTCAGAAGCTGTTTCATAGGGTACCCTGTGAGAAGCGATTTCAGCTGTCTCCGGTCATATAAAGAAGATCAAGGAATGGAATATGGTTTCCACATACAAAATCATGTGGGGTTGTGCGTTGATACACAGTGGTTGTTTTTTGACATTGTAACAATTGTAACCTTGTGATTTAGTGACGTGCATTTTGAACTGGTTTAAGAGAATTTTGAATGTGTGATTCGTCCTGAGGTGACCCTGTGCGGTTGACGGGACGTTAAAATTGATCCTAGCTGTATATCACTGTTTGCGAGCGTACGTCTTGTTTCGGACGCAGGTAAAACGCATTCAGAATGAGACGCTGTATCGTCAGTACGCAGCACGGAAATCGGACATGCAGAAACAGAACCCAGACATTGAGAACGAGAAGACCCTGTGGCATGGCACCTCTGCTGATGCCGCCGAGAAGATCAACTACTACGGCTTCAATCGCAGCTACTGTGGAAAAAATGGTATGATGCTAACTTTTAATCGTGATTTTCGAGCTTCAAAGGTCTCTTCCGCTGACAAAAAGCAGAGAAATCTGTTGTTTTCTTTCTTTCCTTCTTTCTTTTTATTTAATTTATTTATTCCTAGGCCCTAGGAGGTGATCTCTACTGCACAGTTGCGGAGTTTTCAGCCACAGTACCTTGTAATCTTGCAAAGTTAGGGTAGCCGTCAGCAGGTATAAAACCAGAGCAGGAGCCACTTATCAAACTAGTCTTGGTTGACAGTCACACTAAAAACACATCTCTGCCTCCTTGAGCTTGCTAGTGGGGCAGAAATCAGATTTTCGTCAAGATACCATGAATATATCAACAATAAAAATAAAATAACTGACTCCTTTACAAATTCCATCTTTATAGAAACAGTACATGCCATTCATCGTCCAGCCCTTGTTGTTCTCTGCCTTTTGCCAGCGGAAGAGACCTTTAACCTTGCTCAGTCATACAGCTCTCGGGCAGCTCGACTGTAACATCGCATGCTCGTCGTGATCAGAGTTAATAAACGAATTAAGCAACCGGCTGCCCTGACGTGGTGGCTGGCCTTTCACAATTAGTATTAGTCTTATTGGTCACAGACGTACTGCGCTTCATGTATGTCTTTTGCTGTTTTGTTGTAGTTGTTCATGGTGGTGGTGGTGGTGTGTGGGTGAGTGGGTGCATGAGTGCGTTCGTGTGTCGCTTTGTTTTTAGTACAGTCTGGGCTAGTTTAGTGTTTTTAATACCCACCGAACTCTGACATGGACTGCGTGATCTTTAACGATTATTCGCTTCGGTTTCAGCTGTGGTGTATGGGCAAGGCGTGTACTTTGCAGTGTGTTCTTCGTACTCTGCTAACACAACCTACTCCCCTGCAGACGCTTCTGGGGACCGCTTCATGTACCTGTGCAAAGTGCTGGTCGGACATGCAACGCAAGGAAATCATGCCATGAGGGTTTTGCCCGAGAGGGCCCCTCCACTGCTGTTCGACTCGGCCACGGACGACCCGGCCAACCCTACCATGTACATCATCTTTAACGACACGCAGGCGTACCCAGAGTACCTTGTCACTTTCCGCTAAATTGATCGACTCACATTTTTCAAGCTTGGATCTGAGTCTCCACAGAACATTTTCTTCGATTGAGTAATACAGTCACTCTCTGTCTGTCTGTCTGTCTGTCTGTCTGTCTGTCTGTCTGTCTGTCTGTCTCTCTCTCTCTCTCTCTCTCTCTCTCTCTCTCTCTCTCTCTCTCTCTCTCTCTCTCTCTCTCTCTCTCTCTTAAACCCCCCCCCTCCCACCCCCACCCCCCTCATTTTACTCTGTAGACCAGTGCTTGCTATACAGATGCCGGTATCATCGTTTATCACATTACTGAAAAGTGATTTACTGTTGCTACCGCGCTGTGTGTGTATGTGCGTGTGTGTATGTGTGTGTGTATCTGTGTGTGTGTATCTGTGTGTGTGTGCCTACTGTGATTTATGACCTTTTCTTCTTCTTCTTCTTCAGCAAGGACTAGTTGTTAGACAGGTCTAAATGAACCTAAACTACAATCCTTGGAAAATAAAGTTTTCGAGTTCGAGTTCTCTCGCTCTCAAAATATTTTCACTGATTTTTCTGTTCCTGTATGTTTATTACTATTAATAGGGGTAGTGTTATATTTTATTTGTTTGTATATTGTTTATCATGTTTAAATATTAATCGAGTTTGTAAAGTTTTTGTTTGTTTGTTTGTTTGTTTTTGTTTTTTGTTTTCATATAATTGTTTCTCCATGTTTCACTTATTCAGTAGTTTAGCAAGGACTAGTTGTTAGACAGGTCTAAATTAACCTAAACTACAATCCTTGGAAAATAAAGTGTTCGAGTTCGAGTCTCTCTCTCTCTCTCTCTCTCTCTCTCTCTCTCTCTCTCTCTCTCTCTCTCTCTCTCTCTCTCTCTCTCTCTCTCTCACTCTTGAAAATTCAGATTTGCGTCACTTACTTTTCTTTATTATTGCTGAGTTTGTATGTTGCGAAGTTTCAGACAGTAATAGTTTGTTTGTTTGTTTTTAAAACATATTGTATTCTGCCACAATTATTTGTATTCTTGTTTGATGTATTGAGTGTTGCTGCATGGGTCATTCTCCTGAAAACTGGTCAAAAATGTGACATAGAGGGTAACAATTCAAAGTGTGAATTTTTTTATGTTATTATTTGGAAATGAAAGCTTGACATCTCTTGTGTACATAAATATAAGACATAAATTGACAGGGTGACAGGAACTTGGTTAATTGTGCATTATGTTACGTCATAGGTCAGTGTCTCGCGTGTTACAGAAGACACCAGAAATGCATGAATAGAGTCGGCTCAGTGGCCATCGTCATTATTAACGTCATCGTGATAATTTTCTGTCACATTGTGATTGTCGTCGTCGTCATCGTTCGCATGGTAGTCAGTGTTGTTACTGTTATTGTATCTTGGCATGTAGGTTAGCAAGGAGAGAGTGTATGTATATACAATAGCCTAAAATTGGTAATCTTTGTGTGATAAAGTGTTGATCTCTCTCTCTCTCTCTCTCTCTCTCTCTCTCTCTCTCTCTCTCTCTCTCTCTCTCTCTCTCTCTCTCTCTCTCAACCTCCTCTTCTTTGGGATACCTTGTGTTTTCGGGGAAACATGGGATTTGTGTGAAGCCAAAGTAAGAGAGATAATCTGTCGGGACATGAAGGTGCGTCAGCCTGTTCAGATAGACCGAGCACAACGAGTTGGTTCCGCCATTCTCGTGCAGTTCCAATCCTGCAAGCAGCGAGAAGACGTACTGAGCCACAGCAGAGAGCTCAGAGCGACAGAGTCCCCGATATACGTCCGAGAGGATTTTTCAGAAGCAGTCAGACGGAAACGTTCTGGCTTGACACCCTTGCTGAAACAGTTTCATGATGATGGTAAACGGGCCAAACTACGACATGACAAACTGGTCACCGAAGACGGAACCTTCACGTTCGACCTGAAGCGGCAGGAGTACCAAAGAATGGAACCGAGAAGCAGACCAGCGGCCACAACGAGGTACCACAAAGTCTGGCAGAGGAGAACAGACAACCGCTTCCACAGCTGCGCTGACGCCGACAGCTTGCCGCCGAGGTCGGTAGACAAGCACAACCACGGCGGCACCGACAGACGTTTCCTGCGGGTAGCCAGCTGCGGTAGAAGACCGGACGGACGCCTCTCCAGGAACGACAGCTGCCCGAGACCAGACAACCGCCATAGCCTTCCGAACGCCCAGTACACTAGCAGCGACAACAACGACTCGGCGCAGGGGCTGAGGCGGGACAGCGGTCTTCGACAACACTACAATGAGCACCACACAAGCGGCAACGTCTTGTCGACACGACAAGATCGACAGCACCACAACAGCAGCAGCAACGACTGGAAACGACGAGACGCACAACATTACACGTCTGATGTAAACAAACAGCCCGGCTGTTCGTCAACTGACAACCACACGGCACAGCGTAGAGAGACACAGAATGCAGCACGTGCCAGTTCACAGCACGGATACAGGCCGCGTGGTTTTGGTCGTGGCCGTCCTTCTAGCACTTCACCCGGTCACGCTTCACCTGGCAACAACCGTGACTTCAGCGGATCGCCAATGGAGGGGATTCCCCACGACCCTGCGGCTGACACAGTAGTCGCGAGCAGCACGGGAAACTCGCTCCAGTTGACAACGAACGCTCCTGACAGTGGCAGTGCAGGCTCTATTCAGACCCGACTCAGTCAGTTTGCTTACAGTGGCTGTACTCGGAATACCGTGGACAACGAATGACAAACATTCTCGCCCAGGGGAGAAGCTTATACAAATCACAGTCTCTTTAGGATACTTAACCTGAACATTGGAGGACTCGCAGCCAAACTAGTGAGCAATGATTTTATTGATTATTTGAACACATTCGATTTAATATGCCTAGTAGAAACGTTTGTCGACGAAGGATTCGAAATTAGTGCTCTAAAAGAGTTCATATTTTTTTATAGCTCCAGCCAAGAAACTCAGTAGACAGGGTAGACGTAGCGGGGGAGTACTGGTTTGCATACGGAGATGTTTTGCGCATTTGTTTAGGCAAGTCACTGTGAAGTTTGATAACTTCATCGTACTGGAAAGCTCCAAAGCGCTACTAAATATCGACAAAGACATTTTGTTCATTTTCGTCTATATTCCACCCAGTGGTTCACCTGCATATGCACAGACAGCTAACGGTGTAGGAGTGGAGCAAATTGAACACTGTCTATCAGACCTTTATAACACAAGAGACGAATCCTTAGTCTTCATGTGTGGAGATTTCAATGCTCGGACAAGCCAGGAAAATGGAAGGGGTCCACTTGACAGCGTGTCAGGTAGCGGGGAGGATGAGTGTGTGTTTGAAAGGTCATCGCAAGATTTAGGTTCAAATGCTTTTGGGACAGAGTTGCTTAACTTATGCAGTGCACTCCAGTGCTCAATTCTGAACGGAATAAAAACATTCGGCTTTGATGACAGTGAAACGTATGTCTCAGACTTGCTCCAGCACAATTGACTACTTTATTGTATCAAACGATTTGTGCAAACATGAACTACTCGAATCACTTGTAGTAGATAGCAGCTGTGTGGAATCAGACCACCTACCTGTGTCGTTAACCCTCAGACTCTCGCCACGTGCACCAAAAATGAAACACGAGACCGAGGAAGTGAGGTGGGTCGAAAAACTTGTTTGGGACAAAGACAAAGTACCAGAGTTTCTTGAAATACTCACTAGTACCGCAACTCAAGCTAAAATCACCCACGCTAGAGCCATTGTGTCTACAGACATCAACTTAGCTATCCATGCATTCGTGGAGTGTCTAAAAAAGGCAAGTGCGTGTATGGTTAGGAGAATAAAAGTGGGCGGAACTAAAAAATCAGCAGAATGGTTTGACCGAGATTGTTTTACTCACACTGGAAAAAAACAATCTTTCAAAAGAAAAAAGGCTCAATCTCTTGCTGATAGTATTGATGACCCAAAACAATTCTGGAAAGAGGTAAAGGCATGCATTGGATTCGGCAGAAAACAGAACGTCGAAAATAAGATTACGAAAGATCAGTGGCTTGAGCATTTTATGACAGTATTTAACTCTGGAAATAACGATAGGGAGTCAGATGTTGAGAAGTGGGAAAAGAATAGTGAGCAACATTTCCAAACATCGAAAGTCTAGACTGTCCGAAGAAGAAGTGACCGAATCAATCCGTAAGCTGACGCAGGGGAAAGCAAGTGGACTAGATAACGTGTTAGCAGAAATGTTGAAATCAGCTGGAGCTCTACTAACTCCTTTCCTTACTGAATGCTCTAACGAAATCTTTAAAAGTGGTTCCTACCCAGATACGTGGACCAGAGCTGTCATTGTGCCCATACACAAGAAAGGGGACACCGGGGCTACAGATAACTACCGAAGGATTTCGTTACTAAGACTCTTAGGGAAGTGTTATACTACCATTTTGAATAAGAGATTATACGAGTGGCTGGAACATAATAACAAAATTGCAGAAACGCAAGCAGGTTTCAGAAAAGGATACTCGACCACAGATCATGTTTTTACATTATACGCCATTACACAAAAATATTTGTCTATACCAGGTGGAAAACTGTATGTTGCTTTCATAGACCTGAGGAAAGCGTTCAATTCGGTCAGGTGGGACACGTTATTAAACATGCTATGTGGTGCTGGTATTTCTAACACCTTTATCAATGCGGTGAAAGCCATTTACGGTAAAGTTTTGTCGTGTGTGAGGGTGAATGGTGAATTTACCGATATGTTCGACTTGCCTCAAGGGTCTCGGTACTCAGGCACGGATGGTGTGTTGAGCCCTACGCGGCTTTCTATGTAATTAATGAAATCGCAACAAGCGTGGCAAACGAAGGAAAGCACGGTATACAGCTGCTCCCTGGTTTGATCGAGCTTTTCATTTTGCTCTTCGCTGATGACCTGGCACTCCTGTCATGTTCGCCACATGGACTCCAACTACAACTTGACTGTGTGCATAGATTATGTATGGATGTATGGAGCTTGGGCTGAAGATAAATACTGAGAAATCTAAGATTATGGTTTTCAGAAAGAGCGGCTTCCTTGGGAGGTATGAACAGTGGTCGATCGATGGAAATCAGCTGGAAGTGGTAAATAAGTACATGTATTTAGGTTTTACTTTTCACAATGTCGATGAGCTTACGGGAAAGCGCCAAACAGCTGGCTTTAGAAAGGTTAAACAGTTAATAAAATCTGCGATGCCCTATTCGATGTTTTAAGGCTACAAAGCCGATGGAACAAAATGAACTCGCAACACCTTTTTAAAGAATTAGCTATTTGATTTCCAAAAATCCACAGGCCCATTTCCTTTTGTAACTCTAGTGAAGTGGGGGAAGACAGAGTTAAAAGAAGTCAGAAAGAGTACTCAAGAGTAATTGTAAAGGAAACCAATCGATGAAGGTGTACATATCTTTGCCTGCAAGAGAGAGGATTTTCTCAAACGGGCAGCCCGCCACAGCAAACAAATGGTGTAGGGGCGAGCTTGGCGGGCGCTTGGTCGGAACACCTACAGGATCAATTGTTTACACCAGCGTCGTTTTATGAAGAGGATTCTGAGCACAGCGCCTGCCAAAACCAAGCTTATTCGCAATGCTGATGAATTTGAAAAGTAAACGGCTCTAAAGGCAAACTGGGCCTCACGCATTAGGTCAGTGTGACAAGCTCTTGGTTTTTTGGCTACGTTTGGTGTAGCTCAAGGTGTCACAAGAGAAAAATCTTTTCTGCGCGTGTTTAAACAAAGACTTACAGATGTGTTCAGACAGGACTGGATGGCCGGTATTAATTCTAGTGACCGTTTTATTCAGTATCACAAGTTTAAATCTGTGCTGGAACCAGAGAAATATCTTGACAGCATCCGACGAAAGTGCTTTAGAGATGCACTCATCAGGTTCAGACTAGGTATAAGCGATATAAATGTTCACAAAAACCGATACAAAGCAAGTGATCTTCCTACTGGGAATGACTGTCCTTTCTGTCCAGGAGTAGAAGAGAACGAGTGCCATTTGTGCTTCAACTGTTCTATGTATAATGATATTAGACCCAACGTAATGAAAAACATAGAACCATATCAAGAGCCAGCACAGCTGGCGAGGCTCATGTATTCTAGGGATGACGGGACAATAAGAAAGATAGCATGGTATATGTTCACGGCTTTGAATTGAGAAAACGTGCAGTGGACTCAATGGGACAGTGAAACTAGTGTTGGACTAGTCAGACACGCCCGTGCCGTGAAAGCGATTGTGGGTGTAATATATTCCATGTACATTGTGTGTGTGGTGTGTGTGGGTGTGTGTGTGGTGTGTGTGATGAGAGAGAGAGAGAGAGATAAGAGAGAGACGAAGAGAGACGAGAGAACGAGCGATTTGTTGGACTTGGGGTGGGCGAATGTTGTGTATGTGTGTGTGCGCGGCGCGCGATGTGTGTGACAGTGTGTGTGTGTTTTTGTGTGCGCGTGCGTGTGTGTAGTGTGTGTGTGTGTGTGTGTGCGTGCGTGCGGGTTGTGTGTGTGTGTGCCGCCGGTTGTGGTGTGTGTGTGTGTGTGTGTGTGTGTGTGTGTCGTGAGGGTGCGTGCGCCCGCAGGCGCAACACGACTGTAATACAAAATGTGAAAATGTACACATATTGATAACTATTGTTACCCCTATGAGACTGGGCAGATGACCCGAAATCATTAAAGAATTGTCATTGTCTCTCAACAAATATGTTACCTTGGCTCATATCTGAAGCATACATCTTTAAATTCGATCGTTTGAAGGAGCGTATTAAATCATTGAATGACACTGTTCCCTGCCTCCCCTTGCCGTTTGTTTGTGGTGGATGACCAAGTTACCTTTAGCTTTCTGCAACATTACAATTTGGTTGGATTGAGTTATTGACACAATGAAAGCGTTTAGTCTTTATTTGACTCATGTTCAATATTCATTACTTGATGAACAAGTTGTACTCGGTGTACAGCGCACATCTCATTGATCTGTGTTGTCTGTGCAACACGCGTTTCTCCTTTACTCCCATTATAGTGGGCAAGTGTGGTGATCGTTTTATTACTGGGCAAGCCCTGTGTGGTTAGAATATTGCAGGCCCTAGATGTGTGCTGCTTTTGAACTAAACCTTGTTTGGCCAAAACTACTGCAGTTTTTGTGCTGCCTGTGTTGCCGGAGTATTGAAAGCTCTGACTTTCTTTCGTTTACGTTTTCTTGTGTGTATGCTAGCTTTTATGCTAGTCTGTGTGGACGGCATTATATATTGTATGTATACAAGATAAAATGACCCATATATATATATCTACTATATACATTCAACATCATCTCCAAAATAAGCCCTGGAAAAAGGAACCAGGACTCGGACGTCCAAAGGATAGCTCTGAGGAGGAGAAATCTCTTACTTGTTTCATTTGATCCCAAAGTGACGGATGTGAATGTACTCGTTCATCAATCAGACATTTTACACATTTTTGGTGTGTCTGAATCTAGGCTTACCTCTTAGGTCAGTGACGAGGTGGTTAGCATTCCAAAGTATTCAATTTTGTGAAGGGACGCGGATGAACATGGGCATTTCACTCATAGGCGCTATGATTTGGAATCTCCGTATGTAGAAAGTATTTGGCTTCAGGTCAAAACAGGAAGAGTTCCTCCATTCCTCATAGCCTTCATTTATAGAAGTCCCTCGTCCACTTGGGTCTGGTTTGATGAATTTGTTGTCATGATGGACAGAGTCCAAAACAGTAAGCATCATAATGAAATTTTGCTACTTGGTGAGAATTTGTTGTCATGATGGAAAAGTCAAAACAGTAAGCAGTCGTATTGAAAATTTTGCTTCTGGTGACGATTTAACATTGATTATGGTCAAACCCAGTCCAGCAGGGGTATCATACTCTGTCCCTGTTTAACCAATGTGTACAATCCCCGACAGAATGACTTCGACAATCATCCTTTATTGATCATATATATGGAGCAATCGGACTGAAGACTAAGACGTACAAATTACCAATAAACAGCCATGAGCGATCATTATCCGTCTGTTGCACACTTTCTTGTCAGATTAAAAGGCAAAATGCTGGGAAAACAGATTTGACACTGTAATTTACAAACATTTTGATGCAGGTACTTTTTCTCTGTGATTTAAGTAACACTTCATTGGAATATACGGACTTGGTGACCACAGATGAAGCCCTGCGGGCCCATTCTATAAATTTTTCTTACTGGTCTACAACAAGCATGTCCCTGTTCGGAGACAGCGTGTAAAAAATATGTCGTTGCCTCCCTGGCTCACAACTGGCATTCGACAGACTGTGAAACAAAGGAACCGATTTAGGAAAGAGAAAAACTACCCTGAATTTAAAAAGAAATGAAGACATGTGAAATATTGAGTCAGGCAGGCTAAAAAGCTTATTTTGAGACATTGTGTCCAACCAAACTGACAACACTTGCTTGGTTTAGATAGCTCTGAATGATCTTGCCAAAATTACATTCTCTTGTAAACAGAATATACCAAATACTTTAACTGCGGAGGTATTTAATGATCACTTTTTGTCTCTAGCAAAAACATTAACTAAAACGCTTCAGAGGGGGGATGAAAAGTATCAATGTTCCATTGAACTGAAGAACTTTTGCACAAAAAGGCTTAAATTTGACGACACTTTCATCATCCCTGAAATTACAGCTTATGAAGTTGGTAAATATGTTTCCACTTTTGGTAGCAAAAACACCTCTGGTTGTGATGGAATTAGTAATAAAATTATTATGCTTTCTTTACCATAATTGTTCAACACCTAACATGTTTATAATTTATGTATCAACCACAACTGTTTTCCTTCGGACTTGAAAACGGCAAAAGTAGTTCCTCTCCCAAAAGCGAAAGACGTACACGATATAATTAATTATAGGCTCCGTTAGTGACTCGGTGATTTGGAAGATCAGAGGTAGTGAAAGTCGAACATTTTCAAATATTTTGACAGATTCAGCCTAATCCAAACACATCAGTCAGGATTTCGACCAAACACTCATGACAGTCAGCACATACCTGTCTTATTGACAAGCTACTATCCTCCATAAATGACTCGAAGTTGAATGGTGTTGTCTTTTTATATCTCGAAGAAGCCGTTGACCTTATAGACCATCAGATTATATTGAAAAAGATGAAAACGTATCAGTTAACCGACAATGCCATTCAGTTTTTTAAATCATATATTAGCCAAAGAAAACAGAAAGTATCTGTTGCTGGGCATTATTCACCTGAGGGCTCTGTCGATGTTGGAGTTCCACAGGGGTCTGTTCTTGGACCTCTTCTTCAGTATTTATATAAATGATCTCCCGTTGAGTATTTCATCTACTGAAGTGGATTGTGACATGCCTGCTGATGATTCGTCTCTTTCTGCTTCTGGAAATAACATAGCTGCTATAAATGCTTAGCTGCAGCCAAGTATCCAAGAAGTAACTGAATGGTGTTCTGCGAATGCAATGTTGCTCAACCCAGAGAAAACTTAAAGTATGGTAGTAGCCACGCGTCAGAAGCATCAGCGTGGTCTACCTCCTTCTCGTCTCATGTTGAATTCACAGGTAAGAGAGCAAGTTTCAGAACACCGTCACCTTGGTTTTATTCTTGATGACCAACTTAATTGGCAAGCTCATATTAACAGTATTACTAACCGGCTGTTGCTAAAATGTGTATGCTCTCTCGCCTCAGACATTTCTGTAACAGTGAAGTTTGTATTACGTTTTTTCACGCTCACATTATGGCCCGGAATTAATTATGTCTCTAATGTATAGGATGGCTGCAGTGTGTACATATCAAAAAAACTTAAAGCTGTACACAAACATGCAGTCAAAGTTTCTTGTGCTGCTTCGCCAAATGCTAACTGGACGAGGGGCACATTTAATATGGTCCATTACCTTTAAAAGAGCATCCTCAGTGTAATAAATGTATCTTAGTGCACAAAGGTATCCATAACAAATCACCCCAATATCTGAGACAGCTTGTCCACACTGGAGCGCGCAAGACCATAGTTCACGGAACAGCATTCTTATTTGCCCAAAACAAGAATTGACATTTGCAAGATGAGTTTTGCTTATTCTGGATCCTTTTTTTGGAATGCGCTACCTAGAAGTCTTAAAATAGCAATGCTCAGTGAGCACATTCAACTCTAAATCTCTTCAACATTTTATTGAATGTAACATATAAGTTTTCAGTCTTGAAACGTACAGTATTTTGTTTCCTAATATTTGATCCACCTGGCATTTTATGTGTTTATGTATAAGTGTTTGCGCACGCCCAAGCGTGTGCGTTTGCAATTACGTTTAAATGTAGCGAGATATTTTCCTTGGATGGGAGGTCCATTTATTGTCTTGATTGTACACCAGCTCTGTGATAGTATACAAAAATATTGATTTAAATGATGTTTTATTTCTTTTATCTTTCCTATTTCTGTTCATAGTATTAGCGGTAGTATATTTATCATCGCAGTGCTATTAGAATATTCATTGCCAAATACGTGTAATGTGTAGTGTGTGTGTGTGGTGCTGTGTGTGTGTGTGTGTGTGTGTGTGGTGTTGTGTGTGGGTGTGTGTGGGGAGTGTAGGTGTGTGTAATATGTTGCATAACATGTGTGTGCAGTGTATGTGCGTGATATATATTCCTTCTGTATCTTTTACTTGTTTATATTTTTGTCTTTGTAGTTGTGTGGTTTTGGTTGTTGTGTGTGTTTTGCGTTGGGTTAAAATTTATTTACTACATTTAGACTCGTTCCTTTTCCTTGTTGTTACTGGTCGTTTTCTTATGCTTAATTTTATCCTCCCCTTCCCCTGCTTTCTCTGTAAATTATCCAATTTGTGTGTGTGTGTGTGTGTGTGTGTGGTGTGTGTGTGTGTGTGTGTGTGTGTGTGTGTTTATGTGCGTGCAGGAGTGATTTAAACAAGAATTCATTCACAACAAAATAATGATACATTTACGTTGCAATCGCTGTCTCGTTTTATATGTGTTGTTATTATTTTTTTATTCTTCTGTTTTTTTGTTTTGTTTCTTGTTGTTTTTTTACTGATGTATTTGTTGCCTTCTGTCGTAATATTTCACTGTGGATGTCTTGGTTGTTAGTAGTACTGTAGCAACGGCAGATATCTGAGTCGGCCTTTGTGCTAACATCTTCCCGTTGAGAAATAAAGTTCGATCAATCAATCAACAATCAATCAACTCTCTCTCCTCTCTCTATCTCTCTCTCTCTCTACTCTCTCTCTCTCTCTCTCTCTCTCTCTCTCCCTCTCTACCCTTCTCTCTCTCCTCTCCTCTCTCCTCTCTCTCCTCCTCTCTCTCATTTTGCAGCTGGCTGTTTTTCGTTTTCTTTTTTGTGGTCAGCTCTATGATTCAGCTTTTATGCACGTTGGTTTTTTAATCTGTTTATTGAGCTACTTTTATCCTTTTACAAAGGTCAAAATTAATCTGTGTATTAATTGATTTGCTTTAAACACTTTGCCACTCTGACTCTTCCTCCTCTTTTAAAGCCGCCCTCAAGACGCACCTGTTCAATAACTATTTCTAAACTTGTTCACATCCGTGCCTATCCCCCTTCCCCGTCCGACGTGTGTGTGTGTGTGTGTGTGTGTGTGTAACTGGGTATTTGCATTCTAGAAATGAGCATTCTAATATTGTCTTGGTACAAGTATTTGTTTGAATCGTGCTTGGGCCTCCTCTTCAAGAGCATCTGCAACCAGTTTGTATTGTTTGTGTTTGTGTGGGTGTATTTGTGTGAGTGTATGTGTGTGTGTGCGTGCATGCATGAGTGTGTGTGTGTGCGCGCGCGCAGGCACTCTATAAATCCTCTTTATTATCATTACCGTCTACTGCTGATCCACACTGCTTATCATGTATTGAAAAGCATTATTTTCATCATTTGTTTTGTATCTAGTATTGTACTGAGATTTAAAACGAGAGGGAAAGACAACGTAGAATCTGCAGCAATTATAATTCGTCAGTACCAGAGAAAGCTTTCATTTTGTGTGTTGAATACCCTGCGTACACTGATAATACTCAAGAGATCAATATTTTGTATTGGCAACCTTTTTTGTGCACTGATGTCTTCTGCTAACAGCTGATTTAAAAAAATATGCATAAAATGTTTCAAAGAAACAAGTATTATAGCAAAAATGAAGTTCAGTTCAACGTACTAAACTATAACTATTGTATTTTTTGTATATGCAAAAAAAATCTGAAACGAAGTTAAGTGCCAGGTTTCTGAAGAAGAAGAAAAGAAAGGGGAAAAAAGAAGACATGCATAAGCAATGTAAAAGCACAACACTATTTATATACGAGAAATATGATAGTTGTGTTAGCTGAACATGTTTTGGGCATGTTGGACTCGCAATGGTATGCTAATAATGCATATGGACAGAGGGGGTGAGGGGCTGTTCGTGCGTGTATCCGCACATCCGCCCATGCGTGTCTGATTAGGCGGTGTGTGTGAATTTCTGTCAAGTTGGTATCAGTCTTTTGTGTTTATGTGATACTATCTGACGATGCCGTGATACTATTTAGTTGACAATTTTGTGATACTGTGGAGTTTAATCTTCTGTACCGTGATATGAAGTGTGATATGGGTCTGTTTAAACAAGTTTCAGTTACTTTTATTTGCAAGTATTTTTGCTTTTACAGATATATCTATGTACAGGCCTCCATATCATGATTGACCCTCATGGAAGAAACCCATTTACTGCATACTCTTTGCTGTTGCAGATATTTTAGCCATTTTTCAAATTTTTAATTAAAAAAATCTTTTTGTTGTTGCTGTTGTTTTTTATCTTGTGTTTGTTTGTTTTTTAGGTTTTTTTGGTTTTTTTTTGTTCTTGTTGTTTTTATCAACACAATTTCCATGTTTCACAGACATTCATTTTGTAGCTAATTTGAAAAATAAATGTTTCATTTGTGACAAACAAGTTTCCCCAGCCAGATATGTTTCATTTTCAAGGCAGCTTCATAACTTCTAAATTCTAAAATGTATTTGCATTATTATGGACATGCACAAGAAACAGATCGTAATGATTAGCTATTGTCTCCATTGAAGGTATGATTGATATGTTTTGAATCACGGTATTATTTGTGTCCCAACTCCCCCTTCCCCCAGCTCACCACCCCCACCCCCTTCCCCCTTCTCCCCACCACCCCCTTCCACCAGTTCCCCACACCCATCCCTTCCCCTTTCTCCCCCCCACCCCCCCCCCCTTTCCCCCAGCTCTCCACACCCACCCCCTTCCCCATTCTCCCCACCCACCCACCCACCCTTCCCCCAGCTCCCCATACCCACCCCCTTCCCCATTCTCCCCACCCACCCACCCTTCCCCCAGCTCCCCATACCCACCCCCTTCCCCATTCTCCCCACCCACCCACCCTTCCCCCAGCTCCCCATACCCACCCCTTCCCCATTCTCCCCACCCACCCACCCTTCCCCCAGCTCCCCATACCCACCCCCTTCTCCATTCTCCCCACCCACCCACCTCTTCCCCCAGCTCCCCATACCCACCCCCTTCCCCATTCTCCCCACCCACCCACTCTTCCCCCAGCTCCCCAACCCACCCCCTTCCCCATTCTCCCCACCCACCCACCCTTCCCCCAGCTCCCCACCCACCCCCTTCCCCATTCTCCCCACCACCCACCCTTCCCCCAGCTCCCCACACCCACGCCCTTCCCCTTCTCCCCACTCACCCACCCTTCCCCCAGCTCCCCATACCACCACGTCCTTCCCCCTTCTCCCCACTCCCACCCCCCTTCCCC
>JABMCL010003459.1:190000-192500 GCA_018857735.1 Alviniconcha marisindica
AGAGCTGTGGGTCTATACAGCTGTGGGAACATAGAGCTGTGGGTCTATACAGCTGTGGGAACATAGAGCTGTGGGTCTATACAGCTGTGGGAACATAGAGCTGTGATTCTATACAGCTGTGGGAACATAGAGCTGTCGGTCTATACAGCTGTGGGGACATAGAGCTGTGGGTCTATACAGCTGTGGGAACATAGAGCTGTGGGTCTATACAGCTGTGGGAACATAGAGCTGTGGGACCATATAGTAGTGTCAACATACAGCTGTGAGAACATAGCTAGAATTGTGGGAACACTGAGCTATGGGAACAAAGAGCTGTGGGTCTATACAGCTGTGGGAACATAGAGCTTTGGGTCTATACAGCTGTGGGGACATAGAGCTGTGGGTCTATACAGCTATGGGAATATATAATTTTGTGTCTATACAGCTGTGGGAACATAGAGCTGTGGGTCTATACAGCTGTGGAAACATAGAGCTGTGGGTCTATACAGCTGTGGGAACATAGAGCTTTGGGTCTTTACAGCTGTGGGAACATAGAGCAGTGGGTCTATACAGCTGTGGAAATATAGAGTTTTGGGTCTATATACCTGTGACAACATAGAGTTGTGGGTCTATACAACTGTGGGAACATAGAGCTGTGGGTCTTTACAGCTGTGGCAACATAGAGCTGTGGGTCTATACAGCTGTGGGAACATAGAGCTGTGATTCTATACAGCTGTGGGAACATAGAGCTGTCGGTCTATACAGCTGTGGGGACATAGAGCTGTGGGTCTATACAGCTGTGGGAACATAGAGCTGTGGGTCTATACAGCTGTGGGAACATAGAGCTGTGGGACCATATAGTAGTGTCAACATACAGCTGTGAGAACATAGCTAGAATTGTGGGAACACTGAGCTATGGGAACAAAGAGCTGTGGGTCTATACAGCTGTGGGAACATAGAGCTTTGGGTCTATACAGCTGTGGGGACATAGAGCTGTGGGTCTATACAGCTATGGGAATATATAATTTTGTGTCTATACAGCTGTGGGAACATAGAGCTGTGGGTCTATACAGCTGTGGAAACATAGAGCTGTGGGTCTATACAGCTGTGGGAACATAGAGCTTTGGGTCTTTACAGCTGTGGGAACATAGAGCAGTGGGTCTATACAGCTGTGGAAATATAGAGTTTTGGGTCTATATACCTGTGACAACATAGAGTTGTGGGTCTATACAACTGTGGGAACATAGAGCTGTGGGTCTTTACAGCTGTGGCAACATAGAGCTGTAGGTCTATAGAGCTGTGGGAACATAGAGCAGTGGGTCTATACAGCTGTGGGAATATAGAGTTTTGGGTCTATACAGCTGTGGGAACATAGAGCTGTGGGAATATAGTGTTTGGTCTATACAGCTGTGGGTCTATACAGCTGTGGGAACATAGAGCTTTGGGTCTATACAACTGTGGGAACATAGAGCTGTTGGAACACAAATGCATGGGAACATAGAGCTTTCGGACAATACAGCTGTGGGAACATAGAGGAGTGAAAATATAGAGCAGTGGGCACACAGAACCGTAAAAACGTGAACGTGTGGGATCACAGAACTGTGGGAACATAAAACTCTGGGATCATAGAACCACAGGAACTTAGAACTGTGGGAACATAGAACTACAGAAACATAGAACTGTGGAAACATAGAACTCTGTGATCATAGAACTACAGAAACATAGAACTGTGGGAACATAGAACTCTGGGATCATAGAACTACAGAAACATAGAACTGTGGGAACATAGAACTTGTAGCAGTTCAGAGAGGTACGAAGAAGCACACACAAGCAATCAAGCAAAGACAACGTTTCAAAGTCAAAGGTAGACTTACGCTACAGTTCCAGTCAATGGCAAAACAACGTAAAACCTCTTGCTCTCGTCCGCCATCACTAATTTCGAGGTGGTATATTTTTCCCACACAAGCCGAACCTTTGATGGCTAATTAAGTCATGGTTAACAAATAACGCTAATTATTGTATGTCGACGGTTCGGACGACATATCTTTGTTAGACACTGCACTTGGGAAACTAACGCTAAAACTCTACAGTTTTATGCACAGAATTAGACTGTCCCTCCCGCTTGCAGCACGCAATCTCGTGTCAGCCAGTGGCGTCTGTAAAGTTTTTTATGCTGACACGCACGTCATGCCCATGAACATGAATACACAAGACCTCAAGTCCTCGCCTTCACAATACTCGATATCAGCTATTATGATAATCACTGACTGGTCTCTAACTAGGCTTGCAGCTAACACGCTGTTTGTTCGAAGGATTACCCTTCCTGTTCAGGCTATCGTGTTTACTTCTGTGCAGCTTAGTGTCATCCAGAGCTTGATGGTTGGTTGATTTAAGCGTTAGGTTACTAAGTCTACAGAGGCACCGCCGATGAACGGCCACCCAGATAGTATAATAAATCAGTCCTCTTTCGAAGAAAACTTTTTTTCTGAAATCTATCGCCAATTCATATTGCTGTGTCAAT
>JABMCL010003459.1:197500-210000 GCA_018857735.1 Alviniconcha marisindica
TACGTTTCTGTTTCCGTCTCTGTCTGTCTGTTTCAGTCTCCCTCTCGCTCCCCCCCCCCTCCCCGCCCACTGCGGCCCAGTCTTCTCCAGAGCAGTCTGAATTTACAATGTTTGTCTATCTATCTTTCTATCTATCTATCTATCTGTCTATCCTATCTATCTATCTATCTATCTATCTATCTATCTATCTATCTATCTATCTATCTATACATATGTTGTGTGTGTGGTGTGGTGTGTGTGTGTGTGTGTGTGTGTGTGTGTGTGTGTGTGTGTGTGTGTGTGTGTGTGTGTGTGGTGTGTGTGTATGTGTGTGTGTGTGTTTCAGGAGCCGAGTATCTAGTCCGACAGAATGTCGAGGGTGACACCTTTTAAAGAATCAGAGGCACCGCCTCCCTACAGTCCTGGACCCGCTGCCTACGCGGAGCCCGCCGCCCCTGGGCCCAGCAGTAAGCGTGCCAGACCGCAGCAGCAGCACCACCACCACCAGCATCACCACCAACTCACTCACTTCACAACGCTCACCCACCCCCGGCTGTGCTACGCAAGTCCATACGCTAAGATCAAAACATTTGGACAGGCAGAGGGTGTATACAGCAGCCCAGGTTACACACACAAAAGTAACCTGGTGGTTTACGCCCAGTCAACCATTAGGGTTACATCAGGGCGATACACACACACACACACACACACACACACACACACACACACACACACACACACACACACACACACACACACACACACACACACACACACACACACACACACACACAATTCTGTTTATACAGAGGGAACAGACAGCAGCCCAAGCATATATGATTAACTTTAGCTTCCTCTAAGAGTAATTAAATCATTATGCATGCAAGTCAGAGACCTACCCGATCAAGATGAAGATACCGCAGATGAAGTAGGTGTGGATGTAAATACCTACCTGATCAAGACGAAGATGGTGTAGTTGTAGAAATCAAAGACCTCCCTGATCAAGATGAAGATACCGACGTGTAAAGACCTACCCCATCAAGATGAAGATGGTGTATGTGCAGAAATCATAGACCCACCCGAGCAAGATGAAGATGCCGCAGATGAAGAAGGTGTAGGTGCCGACAGAGGAGGTCATGGTGGTGGTGACGGTGGCTCTGCAGTGCTGACACACCACCAGACATGGCACGTCACGGTACACACACGTCACTCCGTTCTCCGGCACACTGGAATGCGCTATTACCACCGCTGCAACACGGCACCAGACAGGGCGCGTCAGTCATGGTAAACATACGTCAACACACACACACACAACACACACATCACACACGCACACACACACACACACACACACACACACACACACACACACACACACACACACACACACACACACACACACACACACACACACACACACACACCGCGCGCGCGTGTAATTTAAGAACATGTGTTAGTGGCAATAGGATATAAGTATCAGGTTTTAAACAGACGGGTCTTCAGAGGGTTTCACGTGCAGAGGTTGACTGAGTGTGTCTAAATTTACGAGGCAAACAAAAGGAGCAGCATAGGAAAAAGAGCGATGTCCAAATGTTTTGATCTTAGCGTATGGACTTGCGTAGCACAGCCGGGGGTGGGTGAGCGTTGTGAAGTGAGTGAGTTGGTGGTGATGCTGGTGGTGGTGGTGCTGCTGCTGCGGTCTGGCACGCTTACTGCTGGGCCCAGGGGCGGCGGGCTCCGCGTAGGCAGCGGGTCCAGGACTGTAGGGAGGCGGTGCCTCTGATTCTTTAAAAGGTGTCACCCTCGACATTCTGTCGGACTAGATACTCGGCTCCTGAAACACACACACACACATACACACACACACACACACACACACACACACACACACACACACACACACACACACACACACACACACACACATATGTATAGATAGATAGATAGATAGATAGATAGATAGATAGATAGATAGATAGATAGATAGATAGAAGATAGATAGAAAGATAGATAGACAAACATTGTAAATTCAGACTGCTCTGGAGAAGACTGGGCCGCAGTGGGCGGGGAGGGGGGGGGAGCGAGAGGGAGACTGAAACAGACAGACAGAGACGGAAACAGAAACGTAGAGACAGAGAGATAAGATCAAATTCCTTATTTGCGAGGGTAACAGATAGGCATGTACGTTTTTTGTTGTTGTTTTGTTTTGTTTTTTACATCCAGCCCTCGCCCAAACAAGAGACTGCGAGAGACAGAGAGAGAGGGAGAGAGACAGGGACAGAGACAGAGATAGAGAAGCAGAGAGAGACAGACACAGACAGACAGACAGACTGTGACACAGAAAGATTGTGACACAGAGAGAGACAGAGAGGGAAACAGTCAAGCAGAGACAGACCGACAAAGAGAGACAGACCGACAAACAGAGACAGACCGACAAACAGAGACAGAGAAAAACAAATTATGACGATGATGATGATGATACAATTTTACACTAGGATAAAGATTTAAGCCCAAATCGGCTTATTCACAAATCTTTCCCTGATGACAAACACAGCAAACTGAATACAACATAATAAAATACGAAGAATCTTTGAAATTATTACTGTCTAAATTTCAGAGCCTGCAGACAGAATGACTAGAAACGGAGAGAGCGGGGCGGGGGGTTTGGGGGGGGGGGGGGGGGAGACACACACACACACACAAATAATTATATAATTTCTCTCACGAATCTACAAGCAGATCCCAGAACGGCATCCTTTGAAAAACCTGCGCTAAACAGTGCATTATTTGAGCCTATCTGGGCAGATTGCTGTGAAAAGGCTGTTGCGACATCGACACGTTGCCTCAAAGCCGCGTGACGTGTGGTGCTGCTGCACCTGTCTAGCTGGCTAAAGTGGCGGCTGCGATTGCGAAAGTGACCAAATATTGACCTGCCACCTCGGCCGTCACTGTGCTGATTGCAATGGCGGTCGCAGAAAGGAACGATACAGTCTGCTGCTGGTTTTTCTTCCCTCATTCTTTGTACCTACGGTGTTCATCTGAGGAAAGCAAATAACGACAACAAAAACAACCATTCCAACAGTGACAAAAACAAGAACGAGGAGGAAAGAGGACAGTACTTATTACACACACACACACACACACACACACACACACACACACCACACACACACACACACACACACACACACACACACACACACACACACACACAAACCGCAAGAAGAGGAACAAAAACGAAAAACGAAAACACAACAACAGCAACAAGAACAACGACAACAACAAAAAGCAAAACAAAAACAAAAAAGCAATAGACACGAACAAAACCATGTCCAGCACTTCCATGTAAATCAGTAGAAAACGACCAGTTGTCAACAAACCATCGAAGTAATAATAAACTGGCAACTACTACACAACTATCAACTCATTGTGACACTTCTGCCATTTCAACCTGGAAATATTAGTCTGAAAAATAGTTCTACACTCCCATGAAAACCGGGGTTTGCCAGCAGAATAATATACCTATTCAGTCACTGGTGAATAGCCTTTCCTCAATGGCGCTATGGTTTAAGCTGTGAGGGGGGTTGTAGCATTCTCACACATTTAGGAGAATTTGCGTTACCTTGGGGCGGTCGCTGGTTGCTCTTTCTTTAGATTTGTCCAAAGACTGCACAGGACGAGCACGGATCGTCTCGGTCAGACACTGGCCGTGACGGACGAAAACATGTAACCTGGGGCGACTTTTAAGAATGCCTACGTTTGTATGGTAATGTGGTAGATAACAATCCACTTCACGGTTTATCTGCCTATGATACGACAATGCTAGAAGCCCCTCAGTGACTTACCTGTCTGTACCCTTTGGTATTCGTCTCAAGGAAGGAAAGGAGCAATACAGAAAAAGTTCCACTTACCAATCCAAAACCAAGATCAACAACGGGACCCAGTTTGTGGTACTTGTTTGCCAACAGCTGGCAGCTTCAGATCACTGTAAGCAGATCAAGGTGGACACGGTAGAACCCAAACCCTTCTAGAGCAGGTGACCATAGTACACTTCTCGCCCGGCCAGAACAGTTCTGCGATTCATGTATTTTGATAACCGGGGTAGGCCGGCCATGGGGTAGGCACACTAAAACTGATCTGGGGGTCTAAATGTCTGTATGTATATACTAAATTCGCATCTGTACAGAAGAATGCATTTCTTCGTCAAGAACAGACAAACAAATAAGGCATAACGGCTGCCCTTTTTATATTTATTTATTACTACAAATTATTGCTCGGTTAGCAGATGTTAGAAATCTTGCAAAGTTCGATTGATACAAAATGTTATCATTTAGAAGATATGAAGGTACTGTATGAAGAACAAGATTTCAATGCAAAAACAAAAACAAATGTGTGGCAGGTACATTAATTACCCTTGTATGCATTTTTTTAAACTTAAACTTTGAATTGTTTACTCAATTCGTGCATTAAAATGCATGCTGGTCTTTCACAAAGCGAAATGTATCATGGACAACAAATAGTCATAGTCACCCCCCGCCCAGTCCAAAGCGACTTGGGTGTGGCAACCATGACGTTATGATAACACGTGAAGTGACGATCTGTTCTAAACCCGCGCCCACTGTGCAAAAGGCGTGCTGGCTTTCAGGGGTCTATGGCATGGACCTATATAGGTCCATGGCCTATGGCGTGCGTGGCCCCGTCCCTAATAAGCCGTACGGTTTCTGTGGACGTTAAGCACCATGTTTACTTACTTACTTACTGCGTGCGTGGCGGTGTCGCCTACACATTGCATAACGTAGCCCTACCCACAGCACACAGCTAGGGACCGATCACTATTTCCACCCAGCTGACCAGTTCCGCTTGACCGGCCACACACTAAACTGACTGCTGTGGTCAGGTTAGCGCGAGGGCTGGCACCGGTGCAGGGAAAGAGTGTCAACTGTGTGTGTACGAGTCTTTGGTGTACGGCTGGTGTTAGTCTGTAGACATGGGGCAGGTTAAGACCCTTTGTCCTACATACTACTGGCAGGTTCGGCCAGTTTTCTTGAACTGTTTAGTCTGTTTAGACCTGACAGCACTCTGGAGGGGGAGGGGGCAGCTCTGGCTGTGAAGTTTCTACCTATAGTTCTGTCCTAACCCCTCTAACTGTCCACGGCCACTGCAATGATAAAGTCCTCATAGCAAATAACTACTAAATCTATTTTAATGGACCCTGCACATGCCCTGTGTGAGGAGTTCCAACGCTTGTCCCCTGGGGGCCGTTTCAGGTCCTTGACACACAAAAGTAACAGGACAGGAAACTCTTTTGTTCCCAATGCAGTTCGACTCCTCACTAGGTGTGTTTTAACCGTTTTGCATGGTTCTCAGTGTCTGATTAGGTTTGAATGGTGCGTATGGGTCCAGCGATGGGTCAGTGTGTTTGGTTCATGTGTAGATAGTAGTGTGTGTGTGTGGGGGGGGGGGGGGGGGGGGGGGGTGAGGAGTGTATGTAGGGGGGCGTGTTTTCTCATGTGATATTCGTATTGTGGAATTTTGTTTAGTACATCTGTTTATTATTAATTCTGCTTTAGGCGTTCTTTTTACATGTTTTAAATTAACGATCCTTTCGTGATAAGTTGAAGTGCCCTGGGGGGATGATTAAAGTATTTTGGCTTGATAGTCATCATTCTGTTAGTTTTTCTCATAAAACACCCCTTCCAGTACATAAACTGGATAAACTTCCTAAACTGGATATGTTTGTTCCAAACGATTGTAAAGTTATGGACAGAAGAGGTGTGCGTGCGTGCGTGCGTGCGTGCGTGCGTGCGTGCGTGCGTGCGTGCGTGCGTGCGTGCGTGCGTGTGTGTGTGTGTGTGTGTGTAATTTGCTGTTGTTTCGTCAGTATTTGCGCTTTGTGGCAGAGCTTACGGAATGGGTTTCAGTGGTTTACCCAAAAATACGAAACACGAGTTGTGTAAATTTTGTCGTAGTCAACAAGTGTTTGGAATACAATTGTTTCCAAATATCCACGCAGACCGTGAGTGCCCCAACGCCTCTTTGTCCGCTGTTTGTGTTTCAGTGGCCCCGCCCTTTCCTCGCTGCCCTACCACCCCGCCAGCATCCCGAGCACACGAACTGGGCTCTGCCATGTCTCAGCCGTGCTCTCCACAGCCGACACTAACAACGTCAACCCCACACCCATTTTGCCATATCATTTTTGGTCTTCACTATAGCTTGCTATACACCATCAGACATTGATCACCTCCACTTCACGAATCCTACAAACGTCCTTACGACCGAGGACGTCCCGAGGTGTGTATACGCATGCAAACAGATCACATAGTTTCGTAGCTCCATCTGTCTGGAATTCGCTGCCTGCCAGTCTGCGAAATATTCCAATTCTGTCTGGGTTCAAAACCCAGCTCAAGTCTTTCCTCTATAGACAGGCCTTTCTACATGCTAGGCAAGCCATTCCCGCGAGCATAGAATATATGTATGTCAACATGTATATGTGTGTAAATGGTGTGTGCTAGCGCACGGAGTTTTGTTTTTCAAAAGGATTTGCCCTCTATAAGAGCTATTTATTATTATTATTATTATGGAAGCCGTAAAATAGCCCAGAAGAAACTTACCCCCCAACCCACCCCCCCAAAAAGTAAGATAGAGAGAGACTGACTGACTGACTGAACTTTATTACGCAGGGATAAAGGTTTAGGCACGAATGCCTTTCAGGCAACCTGTCCTTGATACAATTACAACACAACCAAGTCGTACAACAAAACTTAGTAATAATAATAAAACACTGTAATAATAACTTAGAACTTAAATAATAAACTTAGTAATAACAAAACATTGACATTAAAAGAAAGGAAAAAAGCGAACAACAAGAGAGGGGGGGGGGATACAATAGAAAAAGATTACAAAACGGGAGCCAGATGGAAGAAGCTAATTAAGCTTTCACAGTTAGGGAATACATAGTTTAACATATATATGTCTCTGAAGTAAGAGAGACAGAGAGAATGGGGGAGGAGGGAGTAAGGTGAGATCAAACTTTAAACAACAATGCAACACACACAGAGAGACAGAGAGGTTGGGGGGGGGGGGGGGGGTATGCAAAAAGCATAATAATCATAACATTAACATAATAATCTTGTTAAAAATGGATGTGCGCCAAACTTCTCAGGTTTTCAGTTCTCCCCCCTGCAGTCCACTCTGGCATGGACCACACAATCTTTAACGTGCGTGGGCCTGGGTGATCTTTTACATTCGTATACACACGAGGGACCTCGGTTTAAAATCCAGACGTTCAGTGCATCAAGGCCTCCCTTCCGGCACCCTAGGCTACACCTGCACAAGGTCTGCTGTCACCTCATCTCCTTCCCGGGCTTCTCTGGGCTGTTCCCATACCGTACGTAGGCCCAGCTGTCACAATCAGCGGGGCACGCCTGCACAGAATATATCAAACCGCCCCAACAAATACTGCGCTGGCTCTTGCTGTTGACAGAGGGCTTATGCGCTTGACCATGTCTGTAAACCCAGCTGTGTAGTGAGTATGCATGCTCGCGCGCGCGCGCGCGCGCGCGTGGTGTGTGTGTGTGTGTGTGTGTGTGTGTGTGTGTGTGTGTGTGTGTGTGTGTGTGTGTGTCTGATTTGTTGTTGTTTCGTCAATGTTTGCGCTTTGTGGCAGTTAACATTTTTACGTTACGATTACACTGTCTAGTTCTTCTCTTCTCTTTATTTATTTTAATTTTAATTTAAGTTTAAATTCACGGAACACTAACTATTCACAGAATGTGACATGCGTTTGTAAAAATATCTTATCTGTTAAACAGATACTGCTTGAATGTCCTATTACTACAGAGTTATTTCAGAAAAATGGATATGACTTAAATGCTTACAACAATGTAAGAGATATTTTGTATAATACTGATGTTATTACTAATATTGTCAAATCGATTGTTCATAGTCCTGTGGGAAAATTAGTATAAATAATAATTATATGTTTTTGTTTTTTGTTTTTGTCTAATATCACCTCGATGTGAACAGACATAAAATAAAATATTGATTGATTCTATTCTATTCTCCTTCGTTCTGCTGTCTGCTTTATTAACACAACTACACGATCACACCAACCTACAAACACGCGCGCACACGTACGCACGCACACACACATACATACACTTGTACACACACACACACACACACACACACACACACACACACACACACACACACACACACACACACACATATATATATATATATATATATATATATAGATATAGATATAGATATAGATATTATATAGATATATATACTCGTTCGCGCGCGGAAAACAAAGCATAACAGGCTTTATTTATTTCTAACAGCACAAGCAAATGAGAGGTTTGGCAGCTAACCCCCCACCCCCCACCCCCCAAAAATCCTCCGACCTTTGCCCACTCTTTGGTTGGTTTCAAGTTCCAACAACAAAATCACAGCCTTCAATGGTAGGAAGAGTGACACTGTTCTGCAGGGTCCCTGAGGACAGGGAGGTCGTCGTCCGTCGTGCTGGTCAAGCTGCGGCAGCCTGTGGCTGTGCTGTGTGTGAGGGCGGGAAAAAGCGTGCCAAGCGCCGGCCGGTCAGCACGGAGACCTGACGGGGACAGCCGGCTCCCCTTCACGTGACCCGACGGGCAGCCAGCTCCTGTTCAATACCGGCTGTAGCGGCCCACGGTGGCTCTGCAGTTGGGGCAGATGTGCACCACGTCCATGCAGCTGTTCAGGCAGAAGGGGATGAGGCAGCATCCCATCCACATCCTGACAACAAACACGCCAATCTCTTTAATGGAGGTGGTATGTTTGCATAGCTCTCTGACAAATGTCTATATGTTTTTCGTGTACAATATGAAAATGTTTTTTGGGATGTGACTTCCCATCGGTCTTAGAAGACCAGACGACAGTCCCTTTAAAGCGTCATACATGCAGTCTACTTACCCATAAAACCACAGGCTGCGTGAGACAGACCGTGCCGAGACATATACAATGTGCTGACTCAGCGCACAATATGACCCCACAAACCAGAGGCAGACACACACAGTAATGACGCCACAAACTAGAGACAGACACACACAATAATGACGCCACAAACCAGAGGCAGACATATACAATATTTACCTCACAAAACCAGAGGATGAGGTAGACAAACACAACACTGACCCAACAAATCAGAGGCAGACACACGATACTGACCCCACAAACCCGAAAATGAAGCAGACTCACACACTATACTGACCTACAAACCACAGGCAGACACACACGATACTGACCCCACAAACCCGAAAATGAAGCAGACTCACACACTATACTGACCCACAAACCACAGGCAGACACACACGATACTGACCCCACAAATCCGAGGATGAGGCAGACTCGCACATTACTGACCCCACAAACCAAAGGACGAGGCAGACACACATGTTATTGACCCCACAAACCTAAGGTTTGTGCAGACACACACAATACTGCACCGCACAAACCGGAGGACGAGGCAGGCACACACAATATTTACCTCACAAAACCAGAGGATGAGGCAAGCACACTCAACACTGACCCAACAAACCGGGGGCAGACACATACGATACTGACCGCACAAACCGGAGGACGAGGCCGACATACACAATACTGACCCAAAACAGACGAGGAGGATGCAAATGAGCCAAGTGGTGTTGCCCGGAGTGTGTATGATGGTTGTGTAGACGGTGGCGTGGCAGTACTGGCAGACGATGAAGACAGGCCTGTCCCAGTAGTTGACTGTGCTCCCGTGCATCGGTCCCACGGACATCCCCGGCTGGCTCGTCATCACCACCGTTGCGCCGGCACCCCCATCCGTGGCTGCACGCACGTTCACAGATAAACACACCAGGTAAGACATGACACAGCATCTGGTTCTGCGTGACGGCCACAGACAGACACACCAGGGCGTGACATGACACAACACCTGGTTCTGTGTGACGGCCACAGACAGACACACCAGGGCATGACATGACACCACACCTGGTTCTGTGTGACGGCCACAGACAGACACACCAGGGCATGACATGACACCACACCTGGTTCTGTGTGACGGCCACAGACAGACACACCAGGGCATGACATGACACCACACCTGGTTCTGTCTGACGGCCACAGACAGACACACCAGGTCATGACATGACAACATCTGGTTATGTGTGACGGTCACAGACAGACACGCCAGGTCATGACATGACAACATCTGGTTCTGTGTGACGGCCACAGACACACCAGGTCATGACATGACAACATCTGGTTCTGTGTGACGGCCACAGACACACCAGGTCATGACATGACAACATCTGGTTATGTGTGACGTCCACAAACAGACACAGTAAATTATGACAGAACACAATTCCTGGGTATGTATGACGTCAACAGACAGACACACGAGGAGGTCATGACACAATAATTGGGTCTGTATGACGCCACAAACTCACTGGATGAGGTCACGACCCAGTACTTGTGTCTGTATGACCTCAACAGACAGAGTGGGTCAGTATGGTGTCAACAGACAGACACTCGACGAGGTCATGATACAATATCTGGGTCTGTATAATGTCAACAGACGGACACAAGAGGAGGTCATGCTATATGCAGGTCTGTATGACGTTGACAGACACTGTCATGACACAACAAGTGGGGTTATATGAGGCCAACAGACAGACACTGGAGAGCGCCATGACACAGGACCTGGGTCTGTATGACGCCAACAGACAGAAAGGGGAGGTCGCAACACAGCAATCCGATTGTCCGCCGGAGCCCAGTGTGGCAAGTCCAGTCCATGCCTGCAGTAGAGGCTACCATTCAGCTACGGGCAACATCAGTCAGAAACGGACACGCGGACATGAGCTCCTCTGGTTACCGCCCTCTCGCTTGAGAACAAGCTACCTGACACCATTTGCAATGATGATAATGATGGCGAGCATACTAATGATGACGATGACCTAGAGAGCGCAGTGGTATCTATTGTGTAACAGAAGCTTATTGTGTTGACGAGGTAGAAGAAACCGGAAGAATAATATGGAGATTGAAGGAGATACAGACGGTCTCCTAGCGCACAGCTTGAAAATGGCAGTCCCGGACTCCTGCCAGTGGCTTTGTGTCCCGTTAACTTGCTATGGGAGGTGCTGTGGTGTGAACTGATGACCAACAGCTAAATACGTTAATAAAGTAGACAAACACTGGGGACCTCTCTATTCAAATTGGTGGCTTTTTCCTCTGCCGCGGGGGAAAGTTCGAAGAATCGTTTCCAGCCCGTGCCTTTGTTGTTGTTGTTTTGTTTCTTTTGTTGTTGTTGTTTTGTTTCTTTTGTTGTTGTTGTTTATGTTTGATCGCAGGATCAGCTGGCGCACACCACTGCCACTGTTGAGGCCCGGGTTTAGTTGAGCGAGCTGAGGCCAAACTCAGATTACAATGCCGATTTCAAACATTTCATTCATGTGCAACAGCAACTTTACGGGACACAGACGTACAGGTTCTCGAACGCTTTTGTCGGTAACCGTACGAAACAGGCCTAGTGAATGTTGGTAGTGCTTGTGAAACGATAAGCAAGCTCGTTACCGAAAGTACACACACACACACACACACACACACACACACACACACACACACACACACACACACACACACACAAACGCGCACGCACACACACATGTACACACACACACACACACACACATGCACATGCGCACACATGCACATGCGCACACACACAAACACACACACACACACACGTACCCCAGTTGCTGCCCCCGGCTGGCCCCCCAGACCTCACAGTGTCATAGGCGGGTGGGAGATCGGGGTAGGCGGCACCCTTGCTCGACTCTACGCCCACCGAAGCCATGGCGCACCACCCACAAGCAAAGACCTGCACACGTGACCCTCACATAACCGCCGCTTGTACTCACTTTCTTCTCAGCTTTCTCTCTCCATCCGCGACCCCTTTCCATTTTTAGATATATAATATATATAAAATTATATATATATATATATATGTATATACAAATATTATTTATTTTTTACAGTGGGCATTACGCTAGCGAACATTTCTCTGGCTGAACACAGAAAACCGAGATTAGACTGGACGGTCCCTAGACGGATACCAGCCGCGCTCGGTCCGGTTGCGGAGCTGGGCTGAGCGCGGCTCGCATTCTGTTATACGTCATCTGCCGTCTGGAGCACAACAGAGCTGTAGTCTGAAAGAAGATGAACCCTTTGATGGAGTATATGTACCTTGTATTTAGTCTCATGCCGTGTGAGAGTTACCGTCAGTAGGCGGCTCAGGCCTTTGTTGTTGTCTTTGTTGTCTTCCTGTGACGTCTTTCAAGCGCTAGTTAACTCCCTTGTTTGATGGTCTGGAAGTATTGCTGGGAGATGACGCGCCTTTGTTGCTGTGCTTGTGTGACGTCTTTCGAGTGCTAATTAACTCCTTTGTGTGGGAGATGACGCGTTTGGAGCCACAATGACGTCAAACTTCTGATTCAAGC
>JABMCL010003459.1:217500-273256 GCA_018857735.1 Alviniconcha marisindica
CTAGAGCTCCCATCTACCGCTCAAGGTTGGAGCACAGGGCGCTTTACAATAACACTAACCACACACACACACACACACACACACACACACACACACACACACACAACACACACACACACACACACACACACACACACACACACACACACACGCACGCACGCACGCACGCACGCGCGCGCGCGCGCGCGCGCGCGTCTGACGAGGGGATAGGCACGGCTGTGAAAAACAGATTAGAAATAATTATTAAACAGGTGCGTCTTGAGGGCGGCTTTACAAGAGGAGGCAGAATCAGAGTGGCGGAGTGTTTGAGGCAAATTGTTCCAAACAGAGGGGCCAGCATTAGAAAAATATCTTTCACCAAATGTTGTTTGTCATTCTTTCCGTCAAAATTAACCGTTTTCACTCGCAGCATAGCTGTTCCTCTAGCTCAAGGTTGTCCTAAAAGTCTCAACACAAATACTAACACAGTAATCCCTTTCGTGGAATTGAGAAAAACTACACATAGTGGATTTCATAGACTTTACCTGTGTCGTCGATCAAGCTTTCCGACCTCTGCTAGTCAACCACAACGCACTGCTGACCACACGGCAGCCTGAAGACAAACACAGCAATGTTCGCTTGGTTCGAATGAGGTTCGCTCGTGTTACATATGTTCACCTATATCGGGTGTAGCTCTGTTTGCTTGGCTCGGATGGGTGGGTGTGCTGGCTTGTAGAGCAACTGTATTGATTGGTCAGATCTGACCTTGGCTTGTGGCTGACCGGGAGGTCAATCGCTCTGGTCAATGAAAGAGTTATGTCCTAAAGTACCTACAAAGCAACGAAGTGGCTCGGCTGATGTTTGCGTTAGCTAGTTAGTTTGGTGTGGTTACGTGACCAATGTTTACGTTATATAGTTAGTTTTGGGGGGATACGTGACCGATGTTTACGTTAGCCAGTTAGGTTTGGGGGGATACGTGACCGATGTTTACGTTAACTAGTTATTGGGGAGGGAGAGGGGGGGGATACGTGACCGATGTTTACGTTAGCTAGTTAGTTTTGGGGGGAAATGTGACCGATGTTTACGTTAGCTAGTTATTGGGGAGGTGGGGTATGTGACCGATGTTTACATTAGCTAGTTATGGGGAGGGGGGGGGGTAAATGACCGATGTTTACGTTAGCTAGTTATTGGGGAGGGGGGTACGGCCGATGTTTACGAGTGTTAGTTGGGGGGGGGGGGGGGGGGGATACGTGACTGATGTTTATGTTAACTAGTTACAGGGGAGGGGGGGGATGTACATGACCGATGTTTACGTTAGCTAGTTATTGGGGAGGGGGTGTACGTGACCGATGTTTACGTTAGCTAGTTATTGGGGAGGGGGTATGTGACCGATGTTTACGTTAGCTAGTTATTGGGGGGGGGGGGGGGATACGTGATCGATGTTTACGTTAGCTAGTTATTGGGGGGGAGGGGGGGATACGTGATTGCGGATGTATACGATTATTAGCTAGTTGGGGGGGGGTGGTGGGGGGGGGATATGTGACCGATGTTTACGTTAGCTAGTTATTGGGGGGGGGGGGGGGGGATACGTGACCGATGTTTACGTTAGCTAGTTATTGGGGAGGGGGGGATACGTGACCGATGTTTACGTTAGCTAGTTATTGGGGAGGAGGGGTATACGTGACCGATGTTTACGTTAGCTAGTTAGTTGGGGGGGTACGTGACCGATGTTTACGTTAGCTAGTTATTGGGGAGGGGGGGGGTACGTGACCGATGTTTACGTTAGCTAGTTATTGGGGGGGGGGGGGTACGTGGACCGATGTTTTACGTTAGCTAGTTATTGAGGAGGGGGGGTACGTGACCGATGTTTACGTTAGCTAGATAGTTTTGGGGGTTACATGACGAATCTGTTGGCTCTAGTCTCCGAAAAGCAGCATAGATAAATGAGAGCCGTTACCTTTGTCCTTGTCTCTGGAATCCCGCTGAGACGAAAGAATAATCAATTTTCTTGATTATCCTGTCTCTGAAAGCAGCATAGATGAAGGAAAGCATTTAACTCCTTGATCATTGACGTTGTCTCTGGAGTTCCGCTGAGGCAAAGGGACAATTAATTGTACTGACTGTCAAGCAGCCAATAATAATAATAATAATAAGGGGTGCTAGAGCACCTTGCCCGTGCTGGCCCTAAGCGCTTACAAATTCCGTAAATGTACATATTTTGACAAAAAAGATTCAGTGCAACACACACACACACACACACACACACACACACACACACACACACACACACACACACACACACACACACACACACACGCGCGCACGGACGTGCACACTCGTATCTTAGGGCAACTGCACTGAAAAACATGATTTTGAAAAGAAATATTTTCAAGGAAGATGTGGAAGACGTTAAAGAGGTAGCATTACGGACAGGAACAGGAGTTGGTGCCAGGTAGTTGCAGCCTGGTAAGAGAAAGAGCGCTGACCACTGGACGGAGTGCGCTTAGTGTTATGAAGAGCGCTGACCACTGGACGGAGTGCGCTTAGTGTTATGAAGAGCGCTGACCACTGGACGGAGTGCGCTTAGTGTTATGAAGAGCGCTGACCACTGGACGGAGTGCGCTTAGTGCTATGAAAAGCGCTGACCACTGGACGTAGTACGGTTAATTAGGTTTGCCATGAACCATAACCAAAGCAGGCCGAAAGACCGAGATGACGTGGACTGTAAACTCGGTGCCGTTGTCGCTCTGAAGAACTGCGGGTGAACTAAGAAGGAGAAAGATATCCACGAGCTGTGCTGCAACTTCTGTTGCAACTTCTGTTGCAGCACAGCTCGTGGATATCTTTCTCCTTCTTAGTTCACCCGCAGAAGTTGCAGCACAGCTCGTGGATATCTTTCTCCTTCTTAGTTCACCCGCAGTTCTTCAAAGCGACATCGGCACTGAGTTTACAGTCCACTTCATCTCGGTCTTTCGGCCTGCTTTGGTTATGGTTTTCATTGGTGGCAGAACACAGAACTTCGTGAGATGGTCCTGATGTACCATGATCCGTTTGTAGTTTTCCCTTGTTATGGACTGCATATCAACGAGATCAATCTGTCCTCTTGATGCAAACTCTTTGCTCAGTACAGGGCAAACAACCACGCTCTTTGTCATCGGTCTCTTCCTCTTCTGTCAATCCTGAAACAGCCACTTAAAGAGCTTCTGAACCCAGACTTGCTCCAATGAGCTATTTTCATCACCATAAAAACTACATCATTATGATCCTCTGCCCTGAGTGTTGTTTTTGTTTTTGTTGTTGTCTTTTGTTTGTTTTGTTTTGTTTTTAGAACAGAACGACTGAGCATATGAACTATTTCCATACAACCAGTTGCACAAATTTACTGAAGACACTTTATTCAGTTTAGTAAAATCGTGGAAAAATAACATCATAAATTTAGGATTTTACGTAATCCCTAGAATCTTTAGGGAATTGATGAAATCCCTGAGTAAAACAATAATTTCGTAAATTTACCAGAATTGTCGGTGATATTGTGAATTTCCTAAGTCTACGAATTTACTGTAACATACTTAGACCTATTCATATCCAGTCCACGCAAACAGCTATCTTAGAGATACTACACTAGCTATCACGCCATATCGACAGTTCTATTCCGATGAATAATGGATGCAAAGCTTGTGCTCGATGTTCGATTTGCAGCAGCGAACAAATACCACACAAGCCGTTTTGTTGTTTTTGTCCTATTGCTTTTATTATCGCAACAGTTCTCCGTTCCGTTTAACCTTTTCTCGGACCCAGAAAATGTGGTATGCAAATATGTACAGAGAAATCATCCGTGGGAACTGCAAAACACTACTGTCATTGCATGTCTATCTTTCTGTATCTCCCTTCCTGAGTTTCTGGTTTGTCTCTCCCCCCCCTCCTCCTCCCTCTCTCTCTCTCTCTCCTCCTCTCTCTCTCTCTCTCTCTCTCTCCTCTCTCTCTCTCTCTCTCTCTCTCTCTCTCTCTCTCTCTCTCTCTCTCTCTCTCTCTCTCTCTCTCTCTCTTTCCATGAAAACATGGAGATGGAGAAAATCGACTCCCGTCACAATCAGCGCTTCGATCTTGAGTGAGTTATTGATCACGCAGTAATGATAATGGCTGTAATGGTGATCATGAAAACCTCTGTATAGGTAAGATGATGTCGTACGTACGTTCTGCTTTCTCTATCCAGCATCTCTCATTCAAGGCACCGCATCCGTTACCAAGGAGATGACGCACACGTACGGTGTCTTTGTTCTGTGCCTCACATCAGAGACGAGCAGAGTGAGGGGACCTAGCAACGACTCAGCTGTACTCTGTGTTGCTGGAGTTGTTTGTTGGTGGGATTTTTCAATGTCGGTATGTAGGGTAAAGTCAATGGCACAATTCGCTTTCTCTCGGCAATTAGGGGCTTGCCATGCGTAAATGATGCAGTGGAAACACACACACACACACACACACACACACACACACACACACACACACACACACACACACACACACACACACACACACACTGCATATATATACATATATATATACTCCGACTGTTCGAGCCCTGACTGGAGAGGTGGGCTTTGGGCCAACAGATAACAGCAGGAGCTGGCTGCCATGTGATCACACCGACACAACACATGGCATGGGGCTGGTACAGCTAGGTGATAGGGTTTGAGTTTTATATAGTCACTGCTCTTTTTCGTGCCAGTCTGATTTTGTGTAAAGGCCGGTCACATCAGTGATAGTGTACGTGTTAGTGCCTACACCGTGTACACTGTGTGTGTGTGTGTGTGTGTGTGTGTGTGTTGTGTGTGTGTGTGTGTGTGTGTGTGTGTGTGTGTGTGTGTGTGTGTGTGTGAATCAAAGCAATGCTTTATTTTATTTTATGTCTGTTGAAAGCAAGGTAATATTAGACAAGAAAAACAATAGTCTATAATTATATTAGTAAGTTATACTAACTTGCCCACAGGATGACTATGAACAACCAATTTAACAACAGAAGTATCATCAGTATTCTACAAAATATCTCTTTTACACTGTTACAAGCAGTAAAATCATACTCATTTTTCACAAATAACTCTGTGGTAGCCTAATGGGACACTCATGTAGCATGTGGTTAACTAACAATTATGGCGTTCGTACGAATGCATGTCAAATTCTGTGAACATTTAGTATTCCATGAATTTAGACGGCGAGAGAGAGAAAGAGAGAGAGAGAGAGAGAGAGAGTGTGTGTGTGTGTGTGTGTGTGTGTGTGTGTGTGTGTGTGTGTGTGTGTGTGGTGTGTGTGTGTGTGGAGAGAGAGAGAGAGAGAGAGAGAGAGAGAGAGAGAGAGAGCTCGCGCGCGCGCGCGTGTGTGTGTGTGTGTGTACAGTGTCAACGTAGCGCACTGTACAGATGCTGCATTCGTTTGCACTATTCTGCGCAGTTCACGATGGAAATGGCGGGTAACACTAAGAGCCATCCCAGAAGAAAGTTAGTGGCATCGTTTACCACCTTCATCGTCGTGGTTTTGTTCGTCAAGATGTCACAAGTACGTGGTCATAGCATAGACACGAAGACCTTCTCCCTCCTGAAGGATGTTCAGGTGAGCGACAGGTCATCGCCAACTACTGAACGCACCATTCAAACCATCTTATTGTAATTTGTTGTTTGTTTGTTTGTTTGTTTGTTTGTTTGTTAAAAACCTCAGTTGCATGCAGGCCTTAATGTTTCCAGTGTTTTCTGTCTTTTCTTCGTCTTTTTCCCTCTTTCTTTTTCTTTTTCTGTGGTTCACCAGGCCTCTTTCTTGGTTCCCTCTTTTGTGACTGAATTTAATTATATCGTGTATCTGTACATGATTTTTTCTGGAACTGAATGGACAAGAATGATACTAAGAATAATGGACTTTTCTACATCGTCATTTTCCATACAAAAAGGGGGACGTCACATCATGGCCAAATCATCACACACAAAAATTGCGTTTGCTTACTAAGTACAGGCGGTTAGGGAATAATAAAAAATATTTTAAGCATCAACAGCAAATAAATAAAAACTCAGTCATTTAAAATGAAAACGAACATTAAATGATTTGTTTGCGCAAATCCCTAGATCTGCGATAATAATCATGCCTAATGAAGATGAAGACGACAACGCAACAGCCAATGACAATGCAACAATGATGGATTCAGTCAGAAACGGCAACCAAACCGATCCTCTGAACATGAAAACGCGCGCCAGGACAGCAAAGTGGTCATGTAGTACACGCTCGCATACATTCACAATATCTTCCACGACCCGGACAGTCCAAAATAAATCATTATTTCTCTTGCTCTTGTCATGATGGTGAACCGAATCAAAGTCGCAAGCTGGATCAAAACGTAGAAAATTAGCAAATATTTTCGTCAGCATATTCCAATTGTTTGTTGTTGTTGTTGTTGTTGTTTTTCGGGGCGCAGCCATGTTGGTTCGCTCTTTACCAATGAAGAGCAGAAAAAAGGTTGGCTCGTGACGTGTTTGATTCTTTCTGCCACGCATTCCGACCTCGTTCATGACGTCAATGATACAGACTACTGGGCACAAAATGGCAGCACTCACGGTGGTGTTTCTGCGATTTTCCCAGTTTGATTTTTAACAAACAACAAGAGAAATCGATTGAAAAATTGCTCTGTGTGTGTATGCGTTTTGTTTGTCTTGTTAGTTGGTGTGTGTGTGTGTGTGTGTGTGTGTGTGTGTGTGTGTGTGTGTGTGTGTGTGTGTGTGTGTGTGTGTGTGTGTGCGCGTGTGTGTGTGTGTTTATTGTTTTTTGTGTTTGTTTGTTTTTGCATTATCATCGATTTTTGGTTGTTTGTTTTGTGGTTTTTTTGCTTTGTTTTTGTTTGTTTGTTTAATTTGGTTGGGATTTTGTTTTGTGTGTGTGTGTGTGTGTGTGTGTGTGTGTGTGTGTGTGTGTGTGTGTGTGTGTGTGTGTGTGTGTGTGTGTGTGTGTTGGTGGCGGTGGTGGTGGTGGTGGTGGGTTTGAGTTTGGGTTTTGTTTGTTGGTTGGTTTTGTTGGTTTTATCGCCCTGATATAACCGTAATGTCTGACTGCGTAAAACGCCAAGTTACTTAATTGTTGTTTTTGTGTGTTATGTGTGGGTGGGTGGGTGGGGGAAGGAGGTGTGTGGTGTGTGTGTGTGTGTGTGTGTGTGTGTGTGTGTGTGTGTGTGTGTGTGTGTGTGAGGGTTTGTTTGTTGTTTTTGTTGTTATTGTTTTGTTTTTGTTGGTAGTGGCGGTGGTGGTGGTTGTGGGTTTGGGTTTGTTTATTTGTTTGTTTTTGTATTTGCATTCGTTTCGGTTCCCCTGTAATATTATTCACACTACCATCGCAAAGACGTAAATCCTTTGCAGTTTCCACCCCGAGACTGCGAGGAAGAGAGCCGTTCCAGACACACTGGCCCAGTCCAGTGCGCTAGCGCTTGCGACGTTATGGCCACCTGTCACGGCTTCAGTTTCACGTGCACTGCCCTTGACCCAGGTTCTTCTTGTCGCTGCTTTCTTTGCTTCACCGCTGACGTGGCAGCTTCTGCCAGTGTGGCGGGTGTTACGTCCGGTGTGCTGCTGACACAGGTGAGCGGATCTCTTGTGCTCTGTGCTGGGATTCTGGTCCCGTAACGTGGATTCTCTCTGCAAATGTTAGCCTGCTTTTCCTTCGGCTGGTAGCAGTTAAAATTAGTTGTGTTCAGCGTGTGACACTAGTGTTTTTCATTTGGGAGTCCAAACGAAGCGACAGGATCAGCCGCACCAAAGACTTCTATCGACGCAGAGAAGACAAATTGCAACTCGAGTGTGGACGAGTCGAGAGTCCTGTTTATAATAACGGACATTTCTGTGCGCCATACCTATCAAAAATATTATAACAGCCCAAGGTATACGTACAATAGCAAGAATAGTGACAGTTAACATGCTACATGACAACATGCTACAACATAAGCACAGAGCAATGCTTACAGAACAAAAGGGCATAATAAAAACATGTTCTGTTCAACACGTAGCAGCGGATGTCCAAATAAATACCTAAAATAAAGGATTTTGTTTCGATAGGCTTCGCACATTTTGTGTCGCTTTTAGAATGAAAAGGAAAAAGTCAGTTTCGTGCATGGCGATTTGCCGGATGGGCTGTACAAAACACTGTCAAGCATGAAACCTACTTTGGCATGTGTGATATTCCGCCTCAGGTGAATTGAGCACGCACATCTCGTGCCGAACATAAAAGAGGCCGCGGCGTGCGACACGCGAGCTAAGAAGTTTCACATTAGTCAGTGGTGCTGATTGGGACTCACAAAACTCGATTCCAACACATAAAAGGTTAAAAGAAACGGTAATTTAATATAATACAAAACGGGCGAATAGACGATTTCCGGAAATAACAGGGGAGATAATCTGGAAGAGTGAAGCCCCTGCGGTAGGACATCATTTCAGACACGGACTACTGGCATATATAGGTCCATGATTTCAGAATGGAGGCGGCAGTCGAAAAGCGCTGGTCTGTGACAGTCAGACTTTAAGTCATGGACCTATACTTTACTGGACTGCCAGATGGCGCTATGCGCTAGAAACTTTTCTCCTTTTTTTTCGCGTACTACGGTCTTTTTGGCGGGGCCACATGCGGTGTGTTCGTCTGGAATGGCGGACTGACTGAATTGACTGCGAGCGTTCGTTATTTACACCGTGTTCTTGATTAAGAAGAAGAAATGTTTAAAAAAAAATCCTTAAAAAAATCATCGGTAGCCTCTGCTGCATCGTCAGTAGCGCTTCATGGCCTTCCAGAAGCAGATCACTGCGAGCAGAGGATCGAATACAGAACCAGGAATAGCGAAGCCAGTTCTCTATTCCATCACTCGTATCGGATTGTGGATAGCAGTCGACAATCTTCTCCAGGTATCTCACCTAAAGATTGCTTCAAATATGGTAATTAAGTTCTGAGGTGTCGATAATTTCTCGTATAAACTGACAACAAAAACACTACACCCTGTTTACATGCACTTCAGCAGCGAGTGTGTACTGTTAATTAATTCAATATTCACTGAATTTGTTCAGATTTAGAGGTGGTACCCTGTTAGAGAATAATGACTTGAAATTCAGAAATCACTCAGAAATAGATCTAAGGATAGATCAAAGTGTGCAACTAACTCGTAACTCATGAAAGTAAGCAGGATAATCTGCCAGAGAAATCTGCATAAGCAGACCGAAACAAACATAATAACAACACATAATGCAGAATTTATTGGAGATGGGTGTAAAAAGCCTGACTAAAAAGTGAGTTTCATCGCATTTGTCTTTCAGTATGCTTATTCCCCATTGACGTTTGATCTAGATCTAGTTTCCGAGTAACACCGTGCAGGCTTCCTCAGTGCTGATGGCAAAACAATTGATCGTCTCACCTTTTACAGACTGTAAGTAAGTAAGTTGGCGTTTTCCGCCCAGTTTTACAGACTGTAATAAAACTCAATGTTGTTGGAAATTTGTGATTTATTCATTAGATATGAAGCCGTTTTATTGATTTAAAATAAATAATATAAGTGACTCAAAATGGCATGTAAAATGTCCCAGGAATTTCCGATCGCCTCCTTGGATGTTACCGAAGATTTTCATATTTAACACAGTGCTTACGTATACATTTGTTATTCCATCCTCAAAGCAAAAACATCCAGTTCGCTACCTAACACACACACACACACACACACACACACACACACACACACACACACACACACACACACACACACGACCATCAACAACTACAAACAAAAAGCAGCTGGGCACGTCACATCTCTTGTACTGGCACATTTTACTGGCTCAGAAGCTCCTTTCGTGTGCGAAATTCCGACCGCTTCGAGTAATAAAAACATATATAATTTTGCTGACATTGGACTGGCTGTGGGGGCTTTGCTCCAACGAAGGAATGTTTCAAGCGTCCGCATTGGTTTGGCAAACGGCACAAAACGGACGCCTTCACAAAACTGGGGGAACCTACTATCAGAGCTGCATGTACCCCACAGACAGTGCTTGGCCGGCATTTCTAATGCCTTTTCTGCTTCTTTTACCAGTATCTGGCCATCTTTCCTGCGTTTTATTGTACCCCCAACAAAGCGTGCATACTCTGCCCTGCACCCGCAGGCACTTACCCAGTGCTGTCCCCTGGATTTCCGAAGATCGTCTATTTTAGATGTAAGCCCCCTTTTTCAAGCGATAAAGTAACAGTTAACCAACATTGAAATGATGGAAAATGAAAATGTACTTTTCGAAGTTCAGTTGTGGTGAGTTCCGCGTGTTTGGAAGAATCTCGGTTTCTAAATTCACAAAAACTCGGTTTCTAAATTCAAAATAAAGTATTGTCGCTTTTACCCCTTGGACAAACATGTTTAGAAAATGAAGGGCATGTCCAGTAAGCAGTGTCTTAATTGTTGGGCATTCGTATCTCATTCTGTAATTCTGAAACCGTACTTCACAATCACTTTAAGCCCAATGCGTGTGTAAGTAAGTAAACAAGGTGCTTAACGTCCACAGAAACCATAAGGCTTATTAGAAACAGGGCGTGTGTAAGCCTAGGGCCTGTATACTTATAGGTAGTGCGTCTACGACTATGTACATTGTTTTATATATTTTTCTGTATCTTACTTTCTTAGCAATCTTCAAGTTCCTTCCCAGCTTCGCCTGCGCTATCGGCTCCTTCCTCTGCGCTATCTCCGTCAAGTGACTCAGGTAGGCCTGCTTCACTGGTAGAGCCGTTATTCCCATGTCACTGTCTCCGCCACTGTCGGTTTTGACTCGGGTAGGTAGAGCCGTTATTCCCATGTCACTGTCTCCGCCACTGTCGGTTTTGACTCGGGTAGGTAGAGCCGTTATTCCCATGTCACTGTCTCCGCCACTGTCGGTTCTGGCTCAGGCAGGTCTGCTTCACTGCTTCCCACGACACTAACTCCAGGAATAACCTCTACGTGCCAAGGCCAAGGCGTGACTTGTTTAAAACTGGTATATCCTTCACTGGAGCGTCCCTCTCCAACTCCCTACCTCAAAATATAAAATCCTATGTCTCACTTCCTTGTTTCAAACGTAATCTGCACAAATATATTTCTAAGAATAACGTTGCACTAAACTTGGACTGACTTGTTTGAGTCACATTTTTGTCTAAAATGAGTGTCATGTACATGTATGTCAATGAATAAAATTTAATTCCAATGTTTCTGTAGACTTGTAAAAAATCTGGGCAACTGCTTCAATTGTTTTTTCGTACTTATAAATATATGTGTTTGTGGAATAGTCGCGCTTATTTGTGTTGGAGGATCTGGTCCTCCAAATGGACCTAATGCTACTATCCTTGAGTATTAAAGAGTTAGAGTTCAAGCAGAGCTGTTATTCCCATCGCCGTCTCCGCCACAAGTCGGCTCTGACCCAGGTAGGTCTGCTTCGTTGGTAGAGCTGTTACTCCCATCGCTGTCTCAGTGCTCAGGGAAGATCATCGAGTGATCTATGAGATGTAAACACAAACGCGCGCGGCACACACACGCGCGCGCGCGCGCGCACGCACGCACGCACGCACGCACGCACGCACGCACGCACGCACGCACGCACGCACGCACACACATACACACACACACACTCCAGTGCAATCTGTTCTGTGTCGCTCCAGGGTGCCCCCTGCCACCGCTGATTGCCAGAACTGCAGTGTCGGTCTCGGTGACTCCGTCTGGTGTTGTAGCGCACTACACCTGTAGCGTCAGCACGGACGTGTATGCCAAAGGAACTGCTGACGTCACGTGTAGCAGTGACGGGGCCTGGTCCGAAGCTACGATTCTTTGTGCGCGTGAGTTTTTATCGACCCATGAGCTGGTGGCTGATGGATAAGTTGGCCCAGGCTCTAGTGTTACCGGTTTTCCTATTGCTTGACCAGGAGTGGAACCAGTTACAGGATTTCCAGTGCTATTTTTGTGTTTAGATCGTTGATCAGTTACTAGAGTATTGTCTGGGGTATCTGAAGAGTTTCGAATGTGCATTGACTTATGACTGTGTTTGTTCGCCCTGGGGTAACCGTATGTGGTTGACAGGCCGTTAAAAAAAAATCCGATTACTAACTAACAAAACCTGGGAGGGAGGGAGAAGGAGAGAGAGGGAGAGTCAGGACATCAAAATAACACCAAATAATGTCGCGAAAGATAATCGGACACCGGGACAGGATCAACTCATAATTATCAGACCATGAACTGAATTTGATACCCTGTATCAACTCTCCGAAAGTTCATCTCTTCGTATTACTGCACTAAACCCCTCCAGCATGATCCGCTAGTCTTCTTGTTATTGACGGTGCTGTGGTTTGCTGCAGCAACGACGTGCTGGTACCAGCATGCCCACTGGGGGCCTGTGTACGGCGGCAACCTGTCAGTGACGGAAGACGGCGAGCAGTGCCAGCCCTGGGCACTTAACTACCCGCAGACAAAGAATCTAATCTACGAGCCCGACTCCATGTACCCTTCTGACAACGACAACAAGACGGCGGCCAGCAACTACTGCCGGATCTTCGACGACGATTACACCAACGTGTGGTGCTACTGGAACCAGCCCAGCAGCTTTTTGGGGGTACGCAAGTTCAGCGACTGCAATGTGCCCCAGTGCGGCAGTGTGGAGGGCCAGCGCCTGCCCTGATCCCAGCGGACTTGCCTAAGTAAGATTCTAATGTTTCAGCTGTGCTCGAAGATATATTATGCATGCGAGTATAAACTCCCGTGGCATACGGAGAGCACTCGTTAAGTACTAGTTTAGGATTGTCCTATGTTTGGTCTAACAAAGTTCATTCCATCGAAAGTTTTAAGCGCACTCTGAAGCAAAGATTAAGGGATCGGTTTACACAATAATGGCGAAATAAAGTAGCAGAAAATAGTGTCTGTTGTAATTATGGTTTTATTTCAAAAGATTTTTTGCTTTGAGGAGTATTTAAGCTATATCCCATCTACCCTAAGGCAAAGGGTATATCCCTACTACTAGAAACCGTACTAAGAACGTAGATAAATATAACACGCATCATCCCAACGTGTCCAAATACTGTAGCATTATGAACATGACCGCCAAATCTAAGAATATGTTAAGCTTGCTAGATTTATTAGTCGTATTCTTTGGTTATTTTGATCAAACCAATAGCAAACACAGCGACCAAAAAAAGAAATGTCTATTTTGTGCGCTTTGTTATTCACATCTTTGAGTTGTGCTTGAGCGCTTGTTTTTGTCTAATGTGTAAAGTGCTGTAGTAATGTATTATTAGTACTTACGTGCTTGTTGACAAGGAATGTATAGTGTAACTTTGCTTTCCAGACCCCTGGGGCAAAAAAAAGAGAGTTAAAAACCGTAATTTTTTTTAAAGAACCCAATACTCCAAGCAGATCACTGCTGGCTCTTTCGGCTGTCTCACGCACAAAACAACATAGCTCAACCCAAAACAGATAAGTGGCTTAACTCTCCATCTCATTTTTCACTGTGTAATTGTTGTTTAAGTGTCGTTTTGTAGCTTGATAAAGGGGATTACCCCGAAAATTCGCAGGTTGTGTTTTGTCCTAATAAATAGCGTTCTTTTTAACCTTTTGTGTGTTTGGATCTTCTTTTAAAACGCTAGAAGTCATTCTTGTTTGAGATTTTTGTGTCAGACACAGGCAGTAAAAGAACCCAATACTCCAAGCAAGTCACTGTGGGCTCTCTGTCTGATTCAAGATTCAAGATTACTTTATTATCTCATCAGAATAATTAAAACGTGGCTGAACATTAACCACACTTACTTCATCGTGTCCTTTGAATTTTAGTTTCATTGTTCAGTTTATTTTGCACTTGCTAGTTTGTCATGACAATGCTTTCACAGTCTGCAGCTCCAAGTTTCAGTTTTTGTCTGCTTTCGCATGTGCTGCGACTGTCACATGCGTTTTACTCCAGGCCTCGCTTTCCGACACCCTCCTCCAGGGGAAGGACGTCTTAAACCAGGCCTCGCTTTCCGACACCCTCCTCCAGGGGAAGGACGTCGTTAACCAGGCCTCGCTTTCCGACACCCTCCTCCAGGGGAGGGACGTCGTAAACCAGGCCTCGCTTTCCGACACCCTCCTCCAGGGGAAGGACGTCGTTAACCGGGCCTCGCTTTCCGACACCCTCCTCCAGGGGAGGGACGTCGTAAACCAGGCCTCGCTTTCCGACACCCTCCTCCAGGGGAAGGACGTCGTTAACCGGGCCTCGCTTTCCGACACCCTCCTCCAGGGGAAGGACGTCGTTAACCAGGCCTCGCTTTCCGACACCCTCCTCCAGGGGAAGGACGTCGTAAACCAGCGCTCGGAGCTTGGCCTTTCGCTCGACGTGTTCCGCGCCTTCTTCTTATGGGGCTTAATGGCCTCAGATGTCGTGCCGGCATATTAGGGACAAACTGTAAGACACTCTTAAAGTCAACAAAAAAAATTAAGGGGGGGGGGGGTTGTTTCAGCTTCAGCACGGGTGACCATGTTCCGGACAGCATCCAGGCGCCAACTACTGGTACAGCTGTGCGATCAATAGGTAGGCCTATGCACAAAAGGAGAACCACTTCTCACTGCTTTATGACCACCTTCAACGAGGATATGACTAAGGCATCATTATAAACAGCTGATTTTACATTCATACAACTGTCATTAAAGACCGTCCTCCTCTAATTTGCTGTTCGGGAATGAAGTTTGGCTCCCAGCCACTCGGCCCGGGAGTGACGCAGTCTGTCAACGTTCCAGCTTCAACACGTGTGACATGTTGTGGAAGACGCTGCGCCTGCTACTGTTAAAAATCCATGGTACATCCACTAACAGTTAAAAGAAGACTACCGTCTCGTATTTTTAAAACACCGGCAAATAAATAGCCACACTATGTGGATCACGTTTTAATCACGAGGTGCACGTCGCACGAAGTTCACACGTGTGTTCTGTGGTGCCACGCGTGATTTGGTAATAGTATCCATTATGCACACTGTACTGTATTAATCGGAGATCACTTCCATCCGCGTGCGTGCGTGCGTGTGTGTTCTCTGGTGCTATAACTATTTGATTTGGTATGTTTTATATACACTCAAGTGCATTAATCAGAGATCACCTCCGTCTATGTGTTTGTGTCTGCACACCCTCCCTCCGTGGAACAAAACAAATAATGGAGAGAGAACTCGAACCCGAAAACTTTATTTTATAAGCACTGTAGTTTAGGTTCAGTCAAAAACCTGTCTACCAACCAGTCTTTGCTAAGCTACTAATGAGTAAATCTAGAATTACAGGAATCATTTATATAAATATAGGCATGAGTGAGCGAGTGAAACGTTACACATGAGAATTGCCACACAAAGATAGCGTGTTCACGCCAGATGCACACATGCATACATCAATTTGTTACACATTATGAGCATACAACCAGCAACTAAGGCAGTAGAACATCTGATCAGTTCATATGACTAGTATTGGAAAAGAAAACAGAAGCAGACAATGCTAACCTTATAAAGAACAGTAAGGGAGAGGGAGGAAAAAATCAGCCACAAAAAAGTCACTCTCCCAAGTAGTTGGAAGGACTGGGCGGAGTTCTATGGGTGTATAAAATAGGTATCAAACGACCAGTCACTGCAAATGCAATCACTCGAAAACTCAACGTCTCTCTCTCTCTCTCTCTCTCTCTCTCTCTCTCTCTCTCTCTCTCTCTCTCTCTCTCTCTCTCTCTTTCTCTCTCTGAGAGGACTCGAACCCTAAACCTTTCTTTTACGGGGATTGTAGTTTAGGTTCAGTCAAAAACCCATCTAACAAGAGAGACACATAGACACAGAGACAGAGAGAGACACACAGAGAGAAAGATTATTTCTTCTGCGTCAGTTCAAATAAACACTGCTTGCTCATGCTGGGGATTGGACGATTCTCTCCATCTAGCTCAGTAGTTAGAGCGCCGGACTCATGATCGAAAGTTCACAGGTTCGAGTCCCCGCCAGACCGGCAGGAAAATTTCCTTCTCCTGGATCAACTTCCCATATTCATTTCAATATCCATTCCACCCCTGTGTTACCGCAGTATCACGAAAAAGATCCCGGTCATTCTGCCAAAAGTGCCATGAGCTAAGTTAGGAATCTGGTAACATGCAACATTGGAAAGCAAAAGACAAATCAGGTCAAAAAAATCAAAAGACTTTTGGACAGCAAACATCGTAGACCAATCAGCAAGAAAGAACACCCACTGCTATGCTGCAGAAACCACCAAGAGCCATCATCAGAAACAGCTTTTTTTCCCACAGACTGGCACAACCAGTTAAAAAACAGTACTGTCTGTATTGAGACAGTTGAGATATTTATATCTTCTCTCCTGTCCTCTCCAGTCTAAAAAGATATTTATTTATTTATTTTGTATTGCCCTCTCCATTTTTTCGTTTAGTGTTTGCACTAAAACTGGGCTTTGCCAACAGAAGTGATCAAGATCAAGATCAGGGTGCTGATCCAAATACCCAAGGCCATCATGATCAGCAAAGTGCTGCTCTAAATACAAATCATCAGCAAAGTGTTGCTCTAAATACAAATCATCAGCAAAGTGCTGCTCTAAATACAAATTATCAGCAAAGTGCTGCCCCAAATACAAATCATCAGCAAAGTGCTGCTCCAAATACAAATCATCAGCAAAGCGCTGCTCCAAATACAAATCATCAGCAAAGTGTTGCTCTAAATACAAACCATCAGCAAAGCCAAAGGGCTGCTCCTAATATCTGTCCATTAAAAGCTGCTCCAAATACTCGTCATGGTCAGCAAAGTGCTGCTCTTAATACTCATCAGCCAATCAAAGTGCTGCATAAAATATCTATGATCAGTAAAGTGCCACTCCAAAAACACATCATGATCATTAAGATACTGTTCCAGATAAACACTAAGATCAGAGGCAATAGTACATTTGATTTTGATGAAAATTTAAATCAGATGTAATCCTTTTTTGACCTGACAACAACTAACAACTTGGAAATGCAGAATGGATGCTATCATTCTGCAACAACAACAAAAGTCTGAAACTATTTTTTTTAACCCTAAACAGGATGTGACAAATCAGTGATAAACTGGTTATCATAGAGAATAGAGATGATAAACAATTTAGAACAGATTTAGATGCTCTTTTAACAGATGAGCTTTGACGGCTGTTTTGAAAGAGGAATAGGAATCACAGTGGTGGAGTATGGTGGAGTGTTTGAGGGAAAGAAAAAGAAGTGGAATATTATTTAACAATTTTGCATCATAAAATAACTGATGTAGGATGAGTATTAATAGAAACTGGCATACATATGCTTAGTGAGGTGGAAAATCACATTCAGCATAGCACTGCTCCAAATAAACATCATGATCAGTGAATTGCAGCTCCAAATAAACATGACCAATAATAATTAAGGAAGCTACAATGATGATATACCAGGTAGAAGGCATAATGGCTGACTAGCAGGAAAACGACTTTGATAACAATGTGTCAGGCAAAAGGCACATGGCAACTGTTAGAAGGCATCAAGTATGAATAAGTTTCAATGGTACAGTTATAATAATATGGTATGCAATCACAAAGCAAAAAGGAAGTTATAATTTATGCAATGTGGTGCACTGATTGAAACACCAAGGATTATATATATGGGTCATTCTCTGGAAAACTTGTCAAAATGGTGACATAGTGTGAATTGTTTTACGTTCTTATTTAGAAATGAAAGCTTGACATCTCCTGCGTACATAAATTTAAGACATAAACTGACAGGGTGACAGGAACTTGGTTCGTAGTTCATTATGTTATGTCACCAGTCAGTGTCTGGCATTTTACAGAAGACGCCAACAAAAACATGAAAGAAGTAGGCTCAGTCACCAGTTTCACTCTTGCCTTTATCATTACACATTGTGTATCATTACACATTCCATACTTAATTAACCTATTTTAAAAAATACACATTTTCATGCCTCTTTATTTAACAATTTTGCTTCAGATTTCTTCTTCAAAGTACAGACATGCATGAAATGAAGTTCTGAACCTTCACTGTGACTTTGACCTTCACTGCAGCAAATAAATCTTTTCACAAGACACTCCTGCTGATGAACATGTACTAAGTTGGTCACAAAAAGAACAGCAGTTCAGAACAGATACGATGGAAACAGTCATGATTTGATTGAAAGAACCCAAACTCAGTCACCATGATTATGATGTTGAAATATCAACCCATTTTTTGTACATGACACTAGCTTATGTATTTAACACAGGTGTTCCGAATTGTTTTGATTATGGTTCTGGAAAATTACAAAAGTAATGTACACTCAACATAAAAGTACAATTTGTTAGAATACAGTAGGTTGTTGCCATGTGGCAAGATTATTGCACAAGGAATGTGTCATGGCACCAGGTACACTTACCAAAACATTCAGGCTAATAATAAAATGACAAAGAAATATTACACAAAAGAATGAGTTGAAAAGTCATTCATGGGTAAATTAATAAAAGCTATTACTACCATCAGTCTTGCACATATTAAGCATGACAGTTTAGTGTAGGAAAAGTGAAGGAGGAAAAGAGAGAGAGAGAAAGAAAGAAAAAAAAACATAAATAATTATGTCAGATAAAACATCAAAATTTCCTCTGTGTAACCTACCTCATACAAATTGCTATGTCTGCTATTACTACTACTAACAATGACAAAAAATATTTCCATTGAGCTAACTGACTACACCAGCTTGCAACCAAGGCCCAGGCTGCTATCACCACTAATAGTTTTTGTCTGTTTGTATGTGATTATCAATGCAATAACTATCCCACTCTCACATTTAAACAATGACATGCAAGGGTACGCACCAATACAAACATGCACAGAGACCTGAACACTATGACTGTAAACAAACATGGAAGGCAAGAGTATCGTTCTGTGGACCTCACTGAAACCTGTAAACAACATAGATGACTGCAGGGGAAATGGGGTAAAACTCTAAGTTTTCTTCTCCATTAAACAGAAGAAAGAAGAAAGGCTTGAAGTTTTTCCTATATTTAAAAAAAGAAGGTGGGAAAAAAGGCTTGATGTGTCCTCCTCATTCAAAAGGGAAAAACTCCTTTCCATGTGAAAATCTATGGACTCTTTAATTCAGTTTCTCTGAATATTCTAGCGTAACATTTGTTTCCACTCCAAAAACATTAAGAAGAATGTCCCCTGTGGTAAAAAAAAAAAAAATCCAAATTTTTAGATCATCTCCTAAAACATGATTTTTTCATACGAGTCAAAAACAAAAAGAGAAAGAACTGCATGTATTCCAGCCACGTAACAGTGCTGCCTGCCTTTAAAAATGTTAACACAAACCTGTACCCAAACCTGATGCACACAAATCCAGTCAAAAGTAGTCAAAAATGTAACCCATCAAAAGTAGTCAAAAATGTAACCCATCAAAAGTAGTCAAAAATATAACCCACCAAAAGTAGTCAAAAATGTAATCCATCAAAAGTAGTCAAAACTGTAACCCATCAAAAAAGGGGGAGAAAAAAGGAAGAAACAAACATGGCCCTGACCCATGCAGAGCACAGTATAAGATATCATAGTCCCACTTTCTCAAAATTCAAATGCACATTTGATAATAGAAAAATTAATTAAATTATGCACCAAACACTGAACACAATCTACAATTTTACTTTTGGGAGGCCTCCATGACCTTGAAATAATGTATGGTTAAAAAGTAGTATGCACAGGCAGAGCTCAACAGCGGTTGCAATCATGCAAAAATTGAAAGATCTTGCTAAAACAGTATCACAGGAAAAATAAAAGCAAATGCTATATGGTTTGTCTCAAGATTATTATTTTGCTTGACCACAGCCAAAGTCAATAAAAGCATTATGCATGAACTTGCATGAATATGTCATTATGCATAAACTTGTGTAAATTATTAAATATTTAACAAACAATATAAAGTTTGAATTGTACTAGACAAAATGGACTCAGATATACAGTTTTGCATTTTCTGGTGCTGCTTTAACATTAAAATACAGTGTATAAAGAGGTAAAGCTCAAGAAGTACTTTATCACCTTTTGAGGTCTGGGACTGATAACATTTATAGTATATTTAAAAAAAAATCTAATTTTTACATGCCAAATGGATGGCCCAAATGCCCAACTCTGATCATTGTATGTTCACATTTTTCATGCAAGTCAAACAGAATACAAAACGGTTTGCTAAGTGTACATTTAGCATGTACAGTAACGTAATGCCAGTTAAGGGGTAGTAAAACAAAGGGGGTATAAATCTACCTTGGAATTCATTTAAACTTTCAAAGTCAACAAAACCTTTATACACTGGGTTCTTCAAAACTTGATATGCTGACTGACTTTAACATAGCTAACATGTATTAATCACCCAATTTGATTTTGTTATCACAGATTATTCTAAACCTTGACAGTTCCAGGTCTTGTCTTGCAGCATACAGCACAGGACATGGATACCATACCCTGCTACAGCAAGGAGCATGTGAAGGCCAGTATAAAACAGTCCCTGGTGGCAGCTAAAGGTCTGGCAGTGGCCCAACCTTCATCCCTGCTGACCTTGCCTTTTAGCCAAAGGGGTTTTCTTTGGCCTGCATGTTCTTGTTGCCATAGTTGAGCTCAGCACCACCAGACACAGGAATGTCAATGCCAGTGCAGAATGTGGCATCTGCCGCCAAGAACAGACAGACCAGGCCACACTCCTCAAGTGTCCCAAAACGACCAAGCAGCTGTGAACAAAGGGGAAACACACCATTGCACTGCATATCATGTCAAGGCCAGCTTTCAGGTATAACTGTCCTCCTAAAAGAATGCATACATCAGAAGCAAAACAAGTAGAAATTAACAGTTTCTCAGTGCTTTAAAACAACAATCCCCCAAGAACAAAAGTGCAGAAAAATTTAAAAACAATATTCAATAAAATTAAAATTAAATAAAACTCTTCACAAAATACATTAATAGAGCCCTTTTAAGACAAAGTGACTAGGGCCATCAAATGACAATTCTTCTTGAAAGAAATCTCTTAAGCAAACAATCAAAAGACAGTGTGTGCAGCTCAGGCATTGTTGAGTCACTTTAAGCAACATTTTGCCTTAAAGAACTAGCCTTTGCAAAATATGTTTTGTACAACATGTGAAACTAAAGATTGTTTTAAAATGCCCTGTTATTGCCATACAGAATTTAGTGAGTGAAATCAGATCTTTGAAACACCATCAACTATCTGAAGAAGAAAAACATGAAATGTCACAGCTGGCCTAATGCCTACTGTGTCCTCTGATATTTTTCTGTGCACAACACCAGTATGTGTGTGCCTGTCATGCCTGAGTATGTGTGTACCTGCCATGCCAAAAATTAAAAAATTAAGTTAGGAATGGGAATCTGACAAATGTAACAAATACATACAAACAGTTAGGAATGGGAATCTGACATGTGTAACAAATACATACAAACAGTTAGGAATGGGAATCTGACGTGTAATAAATACATATGAAGTTAGGAATGGGAATCTGACGTGTAACAAATAATACAAACAGTTAGGAATGGGAATCTGATGTGTAACAAATAATACAAACAGTTAAGAATGGGAATCTGATGTGTAACAAATAATACAAACAGTTAGGAATGGGAATCTGACATGTGTAACAAATATATACAATTAGTTAGGAATGGGAATCTGATATGTGTAACAAATACATCTAAATAATTAGGAATGGGAATCGGACATGTGTAACAAAAGAAAAAGATAAAAAGTGAGAGAATTGCACAGGTGGTGATGCCATGAATGCACACTTAAAGCGCATCATACTTCTATGTCTGGGGATATTATATGCTTGCTGTTTTCCCTTCTTGTTCACCAGGGAAGGAATAATTAGATTATCTATCTTTCCCCCATGCCTACCAAAGAAGGGATTATTATTACTTATTCTCTAGCCCCAACCTCGCAACTCCCACTGCTTTCAACACAGGTACCTCCCCACCCCGACCACATTGCCTTTCCCACAAGGGACAGTATTTACCTGAGAGTCTTTTCCCCCTTGCACAGCGGCATCAAAATCACTGGTTGTCCTGGCAGCACTCTCCCACAGTGGCGTCCACACATTGCCAGGGGAAAACCTGCACACCAGCAGCTACAGCCATCACACAGGACGAGTTCATGTTGCTCTACTTCTCTCACACACCCACACATCATGACAGTTCTGATCACAAGAATCATTTGTGTAAATCAATGTACTTGCTCATACTTTCTTCTTTTTTTCTTTTTTAAACAAAAAACAAAGGCAGTTCAAGTGTGTGTGTGTGTGGGGGGGGAGAGCGAGCGAGCGAGAGAGAGAGTGCGTGTGTGTGTGTGTGTGTGTGTGTGTGTGTGTGTGTGTGTGTGTGTGTGTGTGCATGTGTGTGTGTGCATGTGTGTGTGTGCGAGTGTGCATGCATGCACACGTGTGAACATGCATGTGTACCAACAGTCTTTGAGTATATATACGTATACTCCTTTCTTCTGTCTCCCTCTTATTTTACTCATTGGTTTCTTACAAATGATAACTGCATGAAAAGTGCTGATTCTGTTTTTAAGTTTAAATCTCTTCGAAGTAGATGGTCATTTGGACAGTAAACGGCATGATAAAACATGTGGACAATATAAAACACAACCAACAGCTGATGTACGGTACTGCTACATGGTAAATAAAGAAGAAAAAAGACACTAAGTGAGAGGAAACTCACGAGTTCACCCGCACATTGTGTCTTGCTTCATCTATTGCCAAAGCTCTGGTCATGGACAATATGGCCCCCTGCACACATAACAATAATAATAGAAATGATAAAGATGATTTCTACAGCACCCATCTGCCACACAGGGGAAAGCACAGGGCACTTTACAATAACATGCACTCATGCACCCATACACGTGTGCACGCACACACACACACACACACATGTAAGCATGACTGTGAAAAAAAGACAGTTTAGAAACAGTTACTAAACAGGTGCATCTTGAAGGTGGCTTCAAAAGAGGAGGGAGAATCAGAGTGGCAGCATGATTGAGGCAAACTGTTCCAAACAGAGGGGCCAGCACAAGAAAATGATCTTTCACCAAATGTTTTTGTGTTTACATGAGGGGTGACAAAGGTTTGTGTATTGGACATGGACCGTAATTGTCTTGCTAGAGTATAAGATTGAAGGAGATCAGGCAGATAATGAGGGGATGTTCCAGAGATGGAACTGAAGCAGATGGTTGAAATTTTGTATTGAATACAATGTGTTACTGGTAGCCAATACAGAGTTTTGAACAAAAAACATTATACTCTGCCCTAACACTCACTAATACCCAATACAGTATGTCCCAATACTCACTAAGCATACCAACAGAGAAATAACACCAGCAACTGACCTTGGTTGCCACATAGGTGACTGCCTCCATTTGCCCAATATGAGCAACAAGGCTTCCATCATTGATGATGTTGCCCTGAGTTTTACGAAGGTGTGGCAATGCATACTGCAATGAAACACAATGTGCAATTGTAGATTACATATGTGTGGGCCAGTGTTAACACAATCATTCAAATGCTATGTTTGTGACATCAGCCTATGCCCCACCCCAACTAACCCTAAATTTGGGCCCCACATAGTATTACCCATGTACACATGCTTGGTATCTGCCAGGTACCCGCAGTGTACCTCTTTTCTAATGTCAGTGGATAAGAATCTGGGCATGCCCACATTTTGCACACCTTGACCAATCAGATAAAAATGTGTTTTTATTTCAGTTATAAAAATGTATTTTTTATTTCAGTGGTCCTTAGGCAGCAAAGTACAGCACACATGCTTTCCTGCCACAAGCAGTTCATGATGTGAAAGTCTTGAAATTGATGCATGGTAGTCCAACACTATTATATAAATAAGTCTAGTTCTGATGCATGGTAGTCCAACATTATTATATATAAATAAATCTAGTTCTGTTTCAGTACTTTCACAGCCAGCATTGATTTGCAAGACAAACTTTTATTCTCCCCTTTACTTAAGGCATGAATTGAATTAAAGGAGTTGCTGCAGAATGTTTCCAGTTCACATTCAAACCCTGCTCATTTGGATTTGGGTCTTGCGTCTGCAGGTGAAGTGGCCATTATAGTGATTTCAGTCATGGATTTTATTTTATTTAGTCTTGAGAAAATTAATTCTCTTCTCTAGGTCAGTGTGCATGGGCATCCACTCCTAGTGCAGTACATTGTTAGAACATTCGCAGGACAACCAAAGTGGCAAAATTTCAAGTTCATATTGTTTTGTAACCTTCATTTTTGAGGCCAGGACTGAACAGTGAAAATTTGCTGGTAAACCGTTAAGCCCATCAGTGCATGTCTGGTAATACATTTTGTTGGATCAAAAGATGGATCAGCCTTTGGAACTCATGCATGTGAAACACTACTTTTGGAAATCAGGCAACTTATGGGCTGGATGAGGGTACCAGATGGGATACATTTGCATACCATGTGGGCTCAATCCACGTGGGCTCAATCTGGGCCCCATATGCATACCCATGTTTCCCATATGGGACCCATTTGGTGCCCATTTGCATTGCCCCATGTGGACCACGGTGGGAGGACCTGAGTCTGTGCAGAGCCCTAGCTGTCCTGGCTGCTCTGTCCGTCTAAAATGCTATTACCAAATTCTGAAGGCCTAGGCCAGGAGTCATGCAGCACTTTAATTAGCTGTTGAAAAAATAAACTCCCCACAGGTTTTCCCACTTTCCTATCCACTTAACCAAAATGGAATCTGAATGAAGATGCCACTTTAAAGATAAGGATCAGAATGTGTTTGTGCTGATAGTTTGCTTCATTGTTGACTATCTCATTCTCCAGAAAATTATTTTGTGTCTGCTGCAAAAAATGGGAGCTTGTGTTGATCTATGAAGTTGCATGCTAAAGTCTCTGTTCCAATCAGCTCTCAGTGTGCACAATCACCATTGTACTTCTCTGCACTAAAATGAATGCAGTTAAAAATTATCTCACCTTACTGGCAGCAAAGTAACTGACAAGGTTGAGGTTCATCAGTTCAAGCATGTCCTTTGTGGTGAAGTCATCAATAGGCTTGTGAGGTGGATCTGACCAGAGTATTACAATCCCATTAGAAAAGTATGAAAACAAAATAAAAAAATGTAGCAGAGAAAGCAGGCACTGACAAGCATTTCATTATCATATGACAAAAAACAAAAAAAACAAAAACATTAAGATGGAGATGTAATTTTTCTTATGTCCTCCATCTTGGCTTGTTATTTTAAAAGGGGAACATGGACCCAAATTGGTATAAAGGTCACCCAAACTGGTATAAAAGTGTGTGGTTCAATAGAGGTTTATCCCAAATTTGAAAAATCTTACTTTTATCAATTGAAAATGAAACCTACATTTACATTTTTTTCCATAGAGTATCATAGACAGCCAAATTGATTAATGGTCTGAGATGCTGTTGAATAATAATCATGTATACATATATACGGGATTTTTTCAAAGCACTGACTTACGAACACCAGCATTGTTGATCAAACAGTCAATATGCCCATACTTTGTGACAGTCACCTCAATCAAATTCTGGAACAAAATCAGAAAAGCATCTGCTTGAAAAATAAACCAATTTGCCAACATGGAAAAATAAATGCTTCATCCTCTAGTAGTTGTGTGTGTAGTTTACAACAGGTGTGAGCACTGCACTGTTTGGTGCATGTGAAGATGCATGTTATATACAACTTTACACGCCAGAAGTGAAGACTGGGCGTTACTCAAATAAAATCTGATAGTACAAATATGATCATTTCTGCAGAGGTTTTGAGGAGTAGATTGATACAGACAGTATCTAGATATACCAGCAGATTACATCTTTGTGTCAAATCTCAACATCTCACATCTCACATTCTCTCTGCACGAGCACAAGCAGGGGAAGCATTAAATTTACATAAGTCACAATTTGTTAATACTGAAAGTAAATCTACAGAATGTATAAAACAAACAAATGAAAACAAGAAGATCATGTGTAATAAATAGATAACTGAAAACAATTCTTTTAAAAGGAAACAAGTCTTTTTGGTTCATTATATACCACTGTGGCATCACATCTTTAAAGGAAAAGTCCAAGGTTTTAAAGTATGCAAAAAAGACCATCGAAATGATTGACAAATGAGGCCTTAGTTTGAGATTTAATGAAATGAAAAATGGAAAAAAATGTATATGTTGGTTTTTAATCAATTTTATTTTCTGTAGGCTGGCTGAGACTGCTGTCTCGGGTTCTCCATCAGTCACGTGACTTTCTCGGAAGTGATGTAAGTCTGGGGAGTCAGTGCGGTTGCCATCTTAGATTGTTCATTGAATGTGTATGCGTGTGGTTGACAAAAAGCTCAAACCATGTCAGCCTACTGTGTTGCAGCAAACTGTAACAGCATAACTATGCACGAGTTCCCGCGGAATCGACCCACTGTGTGGCGAAAATGGGTCAAATTTGTACAATTCAAACGAGATGACTTTGATGCTGCACCTCAGTCATGCCCATTTGTGTAGCGAGCACTTCGCTGAGTGCGATTTCCTAAACTTTATGGCAGAATACCAAATGGGCTTTGCTTCAAAGTGGAATTTGTAGGGCTGTCCACAGGCTTGGAAAAAATTCAATTTGAATCTCCAAGGATGAAGCTGACAAGCAGCAAGCGCACAGCATGATACCAAAAAATGAGAGATACACTGATGCCCTGAAACAAGCGCTAACAAGGCAAAGACAAAAAGTCTAACACAAATGCCTATGGCAGAAAAGGCCGTGAAAAAACGAGACTGTACACAAATGCCTGTGGCAAAGAAAGAAAGACCACAAATGCCTGTGGCAAAGAACAAAAGACCAAACCACAAATGCTGGTGGCAAACGAAAAATGGCTGCCCCAATCAGGCAAACAGCTGACACCAAATGAAAGAAACAAAACAGCTGAAACCACATCAAAACCCCAAACGGTTGCCTACTGCAGGTAGCATAAGGTGGAGAAAAAAAGACAAAAAACACCACCAAATCACAACAGTCTAATAGACTACAGTCTGCAACAAAGGAGTGGATGACTACAGTCATAAGAGCACAGAGCAAAAATAACTGTGCCAACGACAAACAGATGGAAAGCCAAACTAACCATAACTAACTCTAACTAACCCCTCACTAACCCGGCTTCCATCTAGAAAAACAAAGGCTGCAGACTGATAAAACAAAACGCTAATCAGGACTACCAATGACAAAGCATTGAGATGTAAACAAATGCAGACAACAAGAGAAATGCAAAATGGCTGCCCTAATCAGGCAAGCTAACAAGCGGGTACGAAATGGCCAATAAGCCAAAGATTAAAAAAAATAAAAAAAGGAAAGAACGCATGGTGAAAAAGAAGGGGAAAAGAGAGAGAAAACAACAACAACACTTTCTGAAAAGAAAGACGAGGCAAGTAATGTCAGCGAGCAACGGGACAAAGGCTGGATACACGTAATCCGTGTCAGTACACGATACAACCAACTTAGCAGTGACAACAACACGGCAGGGCAACAGACACTCACAAACTACCCCACACAAAGAAAGAATGAGCGGTCTCGTTAAACATCGAGACTACCCCCCTCGCTCATACATAGTAAATGAATGATATAACTCGAGAAACAAAAGGGCAAGCCAAGAGAAAAAACAGTGAATGGCAAGAACTGGTAACTAGCTCAACCCCAAACCCTAACCCTGGGAGGCCACAAAATTGCTAGTCTATTGAACTAGAATGAATAAAACTTTTTCATTTTTACAAACAAGGATAAATTGGGAAAATAAAACACCCCAAAAAAGGCAGGCTCCTTGATGAGGTCCAGCCTGTTGTGAAAGCTAGAGTAAACAGAATGAAAAAGACTGAAACGCCACACACCAAACACAGTTCGAGAAAGAGGAAATAACAAGGAGGAAATAAACAAAGACCCAACTACTGACAATGATGTCGGAGCTTCATCCTTGGAGATTCGAACTGGACATTTTCCCAAGTCGGTTACCCTGTGGTTACTAGCCATTTTGAAGCGACTCCCCAGAGTGACATAGTGCGCATATGTGCACATGATTTTCAGTGTCATGGCGACGCTTTTGGTATGACAGAAAATGCCTGTTTTCGTGCGTTTATAACCCTCAGATCACAATTTCACCTACATCACTGTTCTCAGCGAACTTTAACGGAAACCGTGTCAAAAATCACCCCAAACCTTGGACTTGTCCTTTAAGCAATACAACCTGTTTCCCACAACTGACATGAATACAATTAAATAATGATCGGGCTGTCTGCTTCTCTACTGCATAAACCTGGTATTGTCTCTCTTCCATTCTTTATCACAGCTCTTCCTTTCCTGCCTTCAAAATTGGTCTTTAAATTCACCTTTTGAGATAGTATTTTGATCAGTTACAGCTGTTTGTGTGTGTGTATGTGTGTGTTGGTGTGTGCGTGCGTGCGTGTGTTTGGGTGCATGCCTGCATGTGCATGGGTGCTTGCATTAATGCACATGTGTTTCTTTATATTTTGATGAATATACATACCTATCCTTGTCTTATGTCATTGACTTTTTTCTCTGTGTAACTCTTCATCCTGAGGTTGAAGTGCTGTTGATGGAACATTAAAATCCAAGACCTACCTGTCTATGTAACTCTAATGCTCTTTATGTATTTCTGTACTTTCGTGTTTAAAATCAAGTAATAATGCACTTTGAATTGTAGTACTAGTAGCAGTACTTTAGTAAACACATACACTATCATTTAGGACTCAGTACTTCAGTCAACCTGATTTAGTTTATTAACACTGACTTTATTATGTACAACAAGTAATGTTTTTCCATTTCTCATTAACTTTGCGTGGAATACAACAAAAATACCTTGATTTCATCTTCTTTTGACACATCACACTTGACAAAAGTAGCCTCCCCTGGTCCGATAGCATTCATGGCTGCTTCCACTTTCTTCCCTTCTGTCTCTGCAACACAATTACATATACACAGGTGTCATTTCTATAGCTACCACACCTACAGTCAACACCCACATCTACACATGCATACACACACACACACACACACACACACACACACACACACACACACACACACACACACACACACACAAACACACAAACACACACACACAAACCAGAGTTTAATTTCTCAACATGTTTCTTCAACTCCTCAACTCACATAGTTTTCAACAGCTGGTTGGACACTATCTTTGTGACTTTGTTCCCCACAACTGTTGAAAGAACAAGTTGCAAAGTACATAAGTTGCTGTGCACTGGCTGGCTCTCCATCACTATAATATCTATTGTTCTGGTGGTGGCAGTCTTGCTTGCTTTTGATGGTCAGAGCACTTGGAATGAGCTATTCATAGATCATACCCAATCCCCAGTCCCTAAAAATCATACATGGTTTCTGTAACATTCTTTCCTCCTACATTCAAAGTTAAAGCATAATACAAACAATAAAGCATAATACAAACCTGTTCAGAAACAAACAGAAAAAGCAAGTCATATAAAGTGAGGAGAGTCGTAATAATACCCCAAGTTACAATAAGGTCATTACTTTCACTACATTTAGCTTCTTATTCTATTTTAGTGATATACTCCATTACTGTACATATATATATATATATATATATATATTGTGTGTGTGTGTGTGTGTGTGTGTGTGTGTGTGTGTTATCTTTGTTACAATATTTAGCTTGAAACTTGAAAAGTAAGTCAGGGTCAATGAAACAGGTGTGAATAGGTTATGCTCAATTAAAATTTACATCAGCAAAGTTTCAAAATGAAAGGTTGTTGTTGTTTATTCCTTATTTCTCCATGATCATCACAGAACTGACTCTACAGTAAAAAATTAGATACAACTCCAATGACAACGTTAAGGTTTTAGATGTCAAAACAATAAAAAATGTTCATAAAAACAAACATATTTGTTTTGTTAAAAATTTATTACATGAACACACTCAACACCTTTTTATTTAGTAAATGCATTACCTTCTCTTGCACAGAATACAACTTTGGATCCATTCTTTACTGAAACAAAAACAAACAAAAAGTCAATAGCAAACAAATCTAATCATAAGTAAAACATCGAGTGACAGAGCAACCTGGTTAGGAAAACACTATGTGCAGAGGTATCCCACACCAAAAATCTTCCTTCTCAAGCTTACAGCACTGGGACTGAATGGACAATTTTGAAAGGCAGCTATTACAATGTCACTGGACAAGGATCAAATGTGAACAGTTAAGTAGTGTCTGACTGACATAAAGTGAGTCAAGCACTACTTAACTGTTCACATTTGTTGACTGTTGGCTGAATGTAATACCACATATGTCTAATTTTTGTGTGTCTAATTTTCATACATGTATGAATGTATTTTTCAGTAAAGCAGTTTTAACCTCCAGTTTTTCTATTTTTTATTGATTCAAAGACTAAAATGCATATATGTATAAACACATTTGACAAATAGTCACTTGAAATCATATTTGAAAATAAACACACACACACAAACACACACACACACACACACACACACACACACACACACACACACACACACACACCACACACACACACGTGTAGATTCACATATAACACAAACATAAACAAATAAATTCACATTCATAAATGACCCAACATGTAATTTACAACACAGCAATAAAAAACGCTTATGAACAATAAAACTCCTAAAATTAAAGAAGCCAGCATTGCTTGGGTGGATGAGTGACTGGCCATATTGTTGATCTTGACCATGATCTTGATTGGATACAGTCATAACAGTGACACTGTCAGTGACAGGACAATTTCTGGCATATGTATATGAGGAAGAAAGAAATGCAGAGAGCAGGAAGAAAGAAATGCAGAGAGTACAAATCATCCTCAGAAATCAAATGTTCAAAAATCGCTAAAAACAGTCTGTTCTCTCTTTAGTTCTGATCATGAGTCGAGAGGAGGCTTTTAAATTTCTCAATCAACTCAGCAGACACTATGGATTCATCTAGGTTGTTCCACTCTCTCTCACTAGTCTCAGTCTTTGGGAAGAAGCCATTTTTATGCATGTCTGCCTTTGCCATGTTCAATTTTAATTAAAGCAGTGTGAGTTGCTTCTTGCAAACTGCCCTACAATGTTCTGGTTCTTGTTGTCTTTGATGGTCTGTGGTCTAGTAGGCCTCTTGTTCCTGACAGGAGTGATGTAGTTCTCTATTGGTGCCTGGTATGGTCGGGAACTGTCCACTGACTATCTTACAGTACAAGAAGAGCTGATGCTGTTGTTTTCTGCATTCTTGGACAGATCAAGTTCAGACAGCATGATTGTGACACATCCTGGCTCTCAAGAAGAGTGGCACCTCCTGATATATCATGCTCACCAGTGTTGTATGCCTTCAAGCTTGTCAATGTCCTTCTGGCTGTTCCTTCTTAGAGTGATATCTCTTCTTCTCCTTTCCTTAGATGCCCACGATCATGTTGATGATTATTCAGACACTTTAGGGGGTGTTCACAACAACAACAACAAAAGTCCACATTTCAGCTCTGGTCACAAGTCCTTAAATTGCTGCACTGTCTCAAGTTCCTTCTCTAAAAACAAAAACAAAAACAACCTAGTTGACTGGTCAGTAGGAGGTGCGTGACACAGAAGTGTCAACAGTCATCGCCTCTACTGCATCCTTGGAGAGAGAGTTCCAGTCCCTGATGGTGTGAGGTAAAAAGGAACCATCTCTGTGCTGCGTTCTGGTGGTGATGAAGCTAAGCTGTTGACAGTGGGTGCAGAGCTGGCAGGTGGTGGTGGTGGGACTAGTTTGGTCTCGATGACCGGGCACTGGACTAGTCCATTGTAGATTTTGTACATCACCCCTAGGCATGAGGTCTTCCTGTGCTGTTCCAGAGACAGCCATCTGAGTGAGTCCAGCATGCTATGTACACTAGAAGTGTTGTGGTAAAGGTTCAGCACGAATTGGGCAGTTCGTCTCTGGACAGCCTCCAACTTGTCTATGCTCCTCTGGGTGTATGGATCCCATACTGATGAAGCATATTCAAGTATGGGTCTAACAAAGGCCTTGTATGCTCTTTCCTTTATGGCACTGGAGCTAATCTTAAGATTGCACCACAGAAAACCAAGGATCCTGTTAGCTTTGTTTACCACGTTGTTGATGTGGTTGTCCTAGTCCATATCTTGCTGTATGGTGATGCCAAAGTACTTGACACTGGAAACGGAGTCAAGGGTTTGGCAGTACAGCTCATATGAGTAGTCGAGTGGACTCCTGCTCCTGGTGACTGGCAAGGACACACATTTGGCAGGGTGAAATAACATGTCCCAGCTCTCCTCCCATTCCATAAGGCGATGGAGGTCTTGTTGAAGCTTGACCTGGTCTGTGCCACTGAATATCACTCTGTATACTACAGCATCATCTGCAAACAACCTCGACAGAACCGTCAGCTTCTCTGGCAAGTCATTAATGTAAGCCAGGAAAAGACAGAGGCCAAGAACAGACCCCAGAGGTATTCCTGATCTGACAGGCAAAGGAGGAACAGGAACCGTCGACTACAACTGCTTGGCGCCGATCGCTGAGGAAGTAGGCAATCCATGTGATCGTGGAGCCCCTGATGCCATAGCACTGGAGTTTGTGGACAAGCAGGCTGTGATTCACCCGGTCAAACACCTTAGCCAAATCTAGGATTATGATGTCAGTCTGCCTTCAATCCTCCAGACTGGTCGTCAGTTCTTCCACAAACTCCAAAAGTTGGGTTTCACATGAACGCCCCTTGCGAAAGCCATGCTGATTGTCAGAGGATGCAGTGGGTCTCAAAGTGCTGCATGATGGAGCTGACTATGATGTGCTCCATGAGCTTGCATACGATACATGTAAGGGAGACTGGCCTGTAGTTAGCAGGGTTATACTGCTCAACTTTCTTGAATATGGGTGTAATGTATGCATCCCTCCAGCCTGTTGGAACAATACCTGTTGACAGTGATGTCTGGAAGATAATGGTCAGAGCTGGTGCTAGCTCCTTCGCAAGTTCTCTCAACACTCAGGGGCTAATGCCGTCAGGTTTGTATGGGTTGAGATCCTCCATAAGCTTCTTCACTCCTTGCTCTGATATTTTGATACCATCAATTGCAGGTATGCCTCTGTCAGCCATTCCAGTCTTCGGCTCAAACTCCTCTGCTGTGTACTGTCTGCCAATGCCATCTCCGAAGACTGACTGAAACTGTTCATTTAACAGTTCCGCCTGTGCCTTGGGGTCAGAGGTTAGGTGACCATCCTTCTTGTGGGGGGCTACGCCTGTGTTTAATGACTTCTGATGTTTAATATAATTATGACCAGAATCGTTTATTTTTGCCTGCTTGATCCGGTGTGTCCTCTCCAGTAAAGACTTATCTTTTAAAGAAATCTTATCAAGATAACATTAACAACAACAAAATTAATGTCAACAAACTACACCAACAACAGACTTGAAAACAACAACACATATCTTAATCTACACTGGTTTGCAGTCGCATACACACAGGGCTGAATATTTTCAACATAAACGGGGGCGTGATCTCCTGTGTACTTTTATGTACCCCTATACGAACATCAGCAACGTGCCGCAGGTTAGCATGCTTGCTCTAACTCCCTGTGCTCAGCTGCAAATTCTTATTGCACACCAAAGTTTACGCACCAAAAACCTCGACACAGCCTTTTCCAATGCCTTTGGAGCCGCCTGTAACGATGGTTACTTTATTGTTGTACCGAAGACCTGAAGAAGCTGCAGCAGACGCCATCGCGTGCGAAGTCTGTCACGTGCGAAGTAGGCCAAAGTTCGACCAGCAGGTGTTTTTAACCCTTGACCACTTGCTGAAGTTTGCCAAGGGCAGCTACTCTATAGCTGGTGTTGAGAAAATCGAAACTAGAGTCGCCTCTTTCCCAGGCTGAGCAAAGTGGGGTCCATGGGCAAAGAGACTAGTGGGCTGCTTCTTGTCTGTTAACAACCAACCTATCTGCGGTTTTGATTAGCCAGCTTTAGTTTTCCTTTCCGTCCTAGCCTCTGCTCTCTCAGTGGCCGTGACACTTGCACATCGTCGTCTCAGCGCCGCCGCTTCAGTCTCAGTCATTGACTCAGTGAGAGTCTGGCACGTCAGTTTAGACGGCCGGCTCACCTTGTGGGACACTCCCGCTTATTATCGATGTGGAAAAGTGAACGCTGAGATGGAAATTCAAGTAAAGCTATATGCCTATTTCAATACATCAGTGTACACAACTGATTATACAGTTCAGTGACGACTTTAAAGAAGCACTGACTGAATCAGACACGACTGACAATTATCAAAAATTAATATGTCAAGTCGATGATCTAGGATTTTTATTTTTATTTCGATTTTTGGTACAAAGCACTAAGCAGTCTCTCTCTCTCTCTCTCTCTCTCTCTCTCTCTCTCTCTCTCTCTCTCTCTCTCTCTCTCTCTCTCTCTCTCTCTCTCTCTCTCTCTCTCTCTCTCTCTCGTCTCGGCCGCGGCGGAAGTGACATATTTATCACTACTTTGATTCTACCTCTTCACAGTCACACCGGCCACACACACGCATGAACACGCTGACACGCACGCACGCACGCATACAAGCACGCACGCCCACTCAGTGACACCGGCTCACGCCGCCCGCCCGTACTGACGCGGCACGCACTGACGCACGCACACACACGCACGCACTCACACACACACACACACACACACACACACACACACACACACACACACACACACACAAGCCGCGCGCGCGCACGCACACACGCACACGCACACATGCCGCACACACGCACACACGCACACACATGCACAAATGCACACACGCAACCACGAACGCACACATGTACACACGGGAGACTCTTTTTCATTTAAACTCAGACAGGGTGTACAGGAGGAACATTGAGATGGGTTTGGGGGGAATCAGAGGATATATAGGCTGCAGTCTGGACTGGAAAGAGTCCAGTGTGGGTGCAGCACCAACCTCTTTAGGGAGGCTATTCCACTCTGGGATTGTTCGGGGTGGGGGTCGGGGTTGTTGCCGGTATTGTGTCTCAACTAGTTGTGAGCGGGCAGATCATAGGAGTTGGAGTGGGTCTGATGGCGACTTTTTCTCCATCGTCTGTATATAATTGGCAGGCAGGCGGCTTACTTAAAATAGATGTGCATCCAGCCATTGTCAAACTTTTTAACTTGCTTTCTTCTGTAAGTTGAACCTCTATGTAACTTTCTGGATCATCTCATCCATTCACTGATGAAGTCTGCCTGTAATCATTCATGACTCATCTCGCAGCTTGTCTCTGGATCTTTTCCTTAATGTAGTCGATGGTGGTAGCAGTGAATGAGACCCACTGCGGTCAAGCGGAACAATGAATGCAGCCTCTTTCACCTTCTTGTTGCCGCTGACTTTATTTCAGTTCCTCCTGGTGAATCCAAGAATTTTGTTTGCCTTACTGATGATTGCTTGGTAGATCTTGTTTGCCTTGCTGATGAAGTCAGTTGTTGATATTGGCATCCCACGGTCTCTGATGACGGGCCAAGTAAAACATACAAAAAGGAAACAAAACAAACGAACAAAACAACAACAAAACAGCCGGCCTTAACCCATTCTGCAGTTGGTGGCTGTGTAGGGCTCACTGCCATGATTTCATTTGAAAACGACCAATAAAAGTGCCAAATATGAACCCCTTTTTCTTTACTTTTTCGCACTGGCATGTGAAAAAGATTTTCATCAAAATTCACAGCATTGAAAATAGATGTGTTATAGGACCGGAGAATATACTGTTCTGTTTGCAGGTTCGTGCGTGCATCTTTCAGGGCGTAATTTTTACATTCTGGGGCAGTGAAGGGGTTAAGTGGATCTTGCTGTAGAGGCTGAGCTGGTGCTGATCTACTTGGAATTTCTCACGGTCCTTTGTCACTTGTGGCAGATTGTCATCGATGAATAAACAAAGTCTGGATGACAATCCTTATGGCAGATGCGACTGAAGGAGAAACAAAATTAACTTTTGGGAACACTAGAGACTGGCAATACTGGAACAGTCTGATCTCGACTCTCTTGCAACAACTGCCTGCCCTTAACACATCGATCTATCACTGAGCCATGGCAAGGTCTGAGGTCCTGTATCCAAGTGTTGATTCTTAAATGCTCGTAACTATATGCGAACAACCAACTTTTTTCACAAAGTAGAAGACTAAAATCGGGGCATGTACACGATAGTGACGAGAGAGAGAGAGAGAGAGAGAGAGAGAGAGAGAGAGAGAGAAGAGAACTCGAACTCGAAAACTTTATTTTCCAAAGATTGTAGTTTAGGTTCTAACAACTAGTCCTTGCTAAACTACTGAATAAGTGAAACATGGAGAAACAATTATATGAAAACAGAAAACAAAAAACAACAAAACTTTACAAACTCGATTAATATTTAAACATGATAAACAATATACAAACAAATAAAATATAACACTACCCCTATGAATAGTAATAAACATACAGGAACAGCAAAATCAGTGAAAATACTTTGAGAGAGCAAGAGAACTCGAACTCGAAAACTATATTTTCCAAGGATTGTAGTTTAGGTTCATTTAGACTTGCCTAACAACTAGTCCTTGCTAAGCTGTCGAATAAGTGAAAACTGGAGAAACAATTATATAAAAATAAAAATAAAAATGTTTTACAAACTCGATTAATATTTAAACAGGATAAACAATATATAAACAAATAAAATATAATACTACCACTATTAATAGTAATAAACATACAGGAACAGCAAAATCATTGAAAATACTTTGAAATGACAATGAATAAATAAGATGTATACATAGCAAAAATGGTGTTGACGTATCTCGCAATTATTTGTAAATCACGAAAACATAACATGGTTCAGTGGTACGTGGGGGGAGGGGGGGTGGGGGGGGGGGGGGGGGGGGGAAGAAGAAGAAGAAGAAAAGAAAAAAAATGTTGATCAGATCATAAATCACAGTAGGCAATGCTGCATTCACTACCAACACAGACACAGACACACACACACAACACACACAACACACAGACACACAACACACACACACACACACACACACACACACACACACACACACACACACAGCGCGGTAGCAACAGTAAATCACTTTTCAATGATGTGATAAACGATGATACCGGCATCTGTATAGCAAGCACTGGTCTACAGAGTAAAATGAGGGGGTTGGGGGGGTGGGGGGGGGGGGGTTATAAGCTGTCTTATACGGTTGTGTTAAGGTGCTCACAGAGGTTTTTCTTGAAGGAGCTGAGTGAGTGACATGATCTGAGGTGCACTGGAAGACTATTCCAAAACAGGGCACCAGAAAAGGCCATGCTTGTTTTGAATAAATCTATTCTTGGCTTTGGTAACTGAAGGTAGTTGTTTCTGGAGCTAGAGTGGGGAGCTTTGTACAAGCTTTGTACAATGTACACTGGCGCATTGTTGGTAAATGCCCTATACATAAAAACACCCTTGTTGTAGTCCAGTTGTTTGTGAAGGTTCAATATTCCTATCTTATTCAGTTTCTGGTCAGTGGTTAGATTTTTATCTGGAAGGATTAGCTTTCCGGATCTTCTTAGTAGAGAATTTAATCGTTTTTTGAGAGCATCACTACAATCGCCCCACACTACGGATGTGTAGTCAATGTGGGATTTAACGTGGGCATTGAAGAAAAGCTTTAAAGTATCAGTGTCAACAATGTACTTTAGCTTAGATAGAAGGAAGACACGATTAGAGAGTGTTTTGCACAGTGTGTCAGTATGTGTATCCCACCGAAGTTTGTTGTCTATAATTATTCCTAAAAGTCGGTGTTCTGCCACTTGTTCAACTTTCACTCCATGTAGTAACAGATCAAGCGATAAAGGTAACAGCTGATGCTTCTGCCTTGTAGCGATTGTCATAGAGTGGGTTTTCTTTGGATTGATGACCATAGAATTATTGTCGCACCAACATGAGACCTGGTCTAAGCTTTCCTGTAAGGTGTGTTCTACCTGCATATCTTTTCCGGATGTGTGGAGTGTTGTGTCGTCTGCTAACATGTCGCAAGCAACAGAAATATTCGTTACATGCAATGGTAGGTCACTGATAAAAATACTAAACAGAATAGGCCCTAGGACAGATCCTTGTGGTACCCCAAACTTTACAGTGCCTTCAGAAGAATATGAGCCATGGAGGAAAACACTTTGCGTTCTGCCTTCAAGATACGATTTGAAAAACGGAAAGAGAACTTGAATTCTGAAGGTAGCATCCAAGCTTGTACATCATGATATTGTGATCCACAAAGTCAAAGGCCTTTTTCAGGTCTAGGAATATCACGCCAGACACCTCAGATCTGTTCATCGCTGTCAGCCAAGAATGTGTAAGCCGTACTAATGCGGTACTGCAAGAGTGTTTACATCGAAAACCAGACTGGAAGGGGTGAATGAGTAGGTGTTTTTCCAAATAATCATTTAACTGCACATGCACATGCTTTTCGAGGAGTTTGGACAGGACAGATAACAGTGATATTGGTCTGTAGTCAGTCAAATTTGTCTTGTCGCGAGTTTTTGACAATGGGATCACTTTTGCTTTCTTAAACTCAGATGGATAATGGTTTTTCTCGATGCATAGATTAAAAATGTAAGGAAGTGAGTCTATTATGTAAGGCATTGACAATTTAAGTAAGTGGTTACTAATGCCATCGGGTCCAGACGACTTTTTGTTATCCAGTTTGGATATATATTTACCGAGTTCTAGAATGGAAATATATGGTATGACAAATGGCTCCTGCCCTCGTGTTTTTTGCTCGCAAAATTCATGTAGAATATCTGAGCATTCAGAGTCATATACATCATCCGATCGTGGTTTTGCCAAACATTCTGCCACAGAAAGGAAGTGATTATTGAATTTATCAGCCGTTAGGTTCTTTGGGATATCGGCAGAATGAGACTGGCTCCCTTTCGTGAATGTATTTAGAGCACGCCACACAGTCGAAATATTTTTATCTCGCTCAATGAGTTTCTGGAAATAGGGCCTTTTTTGCTTTTCTCACCTGATTTTTTATTTTATTTCTTAGCTTCTTATATTCTGAAAAACGTTTTTCTTTCTTTAGTTTGTCTCGCTCAGCCATTAGCTGCATTACATCTTTATTAAGCCAGGGTGGTAATTTGGGATGTTTGACGCGCTTGTGCTTCAGTGGCGCGTGTCTGTTGATTACACTGAGGTACACACTGTACCACACCGACAAAGCTTCTTCGGGGTCAGTATAATTCAGGACCGAAATAAAAGGGCACAATTCAGGTCAGCACAAAATGCTGTTTTATTAAAGTGTTTGAACGATCTAAATGATATAAGAGAATGGGTTTTGAGTTTACATTTTGAAAGTTTAACAGATTTCGTACAGGAGATGGGACAATGGTCACTGATGCTTAGGTCAGATACACTGACATCAGTGAATGCATCTGGGTTGTTTGTATATATATGATCAATCAGTGTGGCAGATGTCGGTGTAATTCTTGTTGGTGACTCTATAAGTTGGGTTAGGCCCAGCAGTGTAATAGTAGAGTCCCAAGAGGAGTGTGGTTTCAGCAAATCAATATTAAAATCTCCTAATAAAAGAATGTCGGCATGAGGTTTTGCAGCACGGAGATTGTCTATCATCTGTACAAAGTCATCGAACCACTCATAACAAACTGAGGGGTTTCTAGACAAGAAGCATACAAAAAGAGATGGGGCGTTTGCATTCGGTTTTAGCTCGAGCCAAATACACTCCACACAGTCACTTTCAAGGTCATGACGTCTATGTGTGATGTCTGCTATGGAGTCATGTATGTAGACTGCAATACCAGTCTGGCCAATGGCAGTTGAGTCTTTTCTTTGTATGCGATAGTCTGGGATATTAACATCCTGGTCAGAAATTCTGAAGTCTAGTCTTGATTCCGTAACACCAAACAGATTGTAGTTCGGTGCTGACTGGTTAAGGAATACACTCAAATCAAGGACCTTATTGTGCAGATGGTATACATTTTGATGACCTACACGCAACATTACAATAAAACAATGGATGTAAAGAAAACGTTAAAACTACACAAATAAATCAAATAACAAATTAAAAAGAATTCGGAAAAAGAGGGTCAAGAGATTAAACGCTACAAACTACTAATGGAATATTTAACCTGAGCAATCCACGTGCAAAGTCCATCTGGTTGGATCAGTTTAGGCTAAAAGAAATCCCCGAATGTCACACAAACTGTGTAACTATTAACAAAATGTTGGGCACTGGTTACACACAGCAGGCACTGACAGTAACAAATATCAGCACACACGATCAGAACAAATGCTGGTTACTCGGCAATTACAACAGTGTCCGGTTGCAATTCAACGTACAAACTAACGAGCGGAGGAGCCTACGACGCTTGATCACATGCTAAGATAACATGGATCAAAAATAGAGAGAGAGAGAGAGAGAGAGAGAGAGAGAGAGAGAGAGAGAGAGAGAGAGAGAGAGAGGAGAGAGAGAGAGAGAGAGAGAGAGAGAGAGACAGACAGACAGACAGACAGACAGACAGACAGACAGACAGACAGACAGACAAACAGAGACTGACAGACAGACAGAGATAGATAGAGACAGAGACAGACACCGAAACAGACAGAGACAGAGACAGAGCGGCAGAGAGAGAGAGAGAGAGACTTCAGACTTCAGATGCCGGGTTTATTGTATTTTGGCCATAAGCCCATATACAAACCGCAAAATACAAAACTAAATTATGCACACAGACAGACAAATAAGACATACAAACAGCAAAGCAAACAAACAAACAAAACAGATATCAACAAACAAACAAAAACAACAAACAAAAGAAAAGCGGACCAAACAGTCACACCGGGATAAATGATGAGACATTATGGTGGTAGATGACGACAAAGTAATGTGTGTCGGCCAATAAAGTGGAGTCATTTCTAGTCAGTATCATCCCAGGTGCTTACACATCTACATATAGTTTTCTTCTGTTGATAGCATGGAAAATGAATTTTGATAGCAGTCGACAACCTTTAGTGTTTTTCCTTCTCAATGTGTTATGTAACGACTGAATACCTTTTTATTCAAGAAATCTGTTTCTTAGATCCGTGTACAGAGGACAAACCAAAAGGAAGTGATCTTCATTTTCAACCTGGTTTTGGCAATACACAGTTCTTGTTTGTAGGGCAGTCACTGTATCTATACATGTTGCTATTTATTGGAAGTACACCAAGTCTGAGTTGCGTCAACAAAAACAATATAAAAACAATATATATCAGTATAACATAAATATTTTTCTGCTCCAAACATAACTTTGAAAGATCGATACATTTCATATCTTTCTTTGTCTCTGATGTCAGCGGCAGTCCACTCCTGGGTGAACATGTCTAACAATCTTTGCTTGAAGACATACAAAAATGATTTGACGTCTCCAACGCCTTGCTGTAACCATACAAAGTAAAAGCCAGTTTTACACAGGAGTTCTCGTACCTCCGTTGCCCAACACTGTTTCCCGTTTTCATCAAGATTAACAAGCATCCGGTAGGCCTGATTAGGTAATCTGCTCTGTTCTATCAGTATACAGTAAGCGAATTAAATACTGGTTGAGAGAGAGAGAGAGAGAGAGAGAGAGAGAGAGAGAGAGAGAGAGAGAGAGAGAGAGATGAGAGACTAGCAACAGTTATATATATATATATATATATATATATATATATATATATATATATATATATATATATATATATATATTATATATAATGTTGGATTTTCTCAGGCCGGTTTTTTGTTTTGTTTTGTTTTGTTTTTGTTTGTATATTTGTTTGTTTTTGTTTTGACGAAAACACCACTATGATACCACCACTGCAACATGACATACATACAGATACAGATGATGTGTCAACTTTCGTTTCAATTCAGACATAATTAGCCTGGCTATTGCGTTTGTGAGCTTTTTAGGACAATGAATACGGTTGCATACCCGTTGTTGCAAAATGAATTTATTAAATTATGCTTGTGAGCATTTACTATAAGTTTAGCTTGTTTAATATTCATACAACGATTTTCAGCGATTGTCCATATTCAGTTCACGAATGTAAACAAACTTTGCTTAAACCAATACGGTTGCACTGTCAATAACTGTAAGAGTTGCGCATATAATACAGCTGGAGCCTCTCTCTCTCTCTCTCTCTCTCTCTCTCTCTCTCTCTCTCTCTCTCTCTCTCTCTCTGTGAAGAAAATCATTACTATGACAAAAAAATACCCCAACCAAAAAGACATTGCATTTCGCGCGGATAACGTCATCCCTCACGTGACTGGTACGGACTTCCTGTAGTTCTTGCCATATCAGGGAAAGAAGGGTTCGGTCTCATGATACTCAAATAGCCAAGGGAAAAACAATGACGTAGGCCATTTGTGGTGCGTTCTCAAGCCCGACGATGTCTGTGACTGAAGAAAGTCCTATCCTCATCCCTTCGGAAGGTAATTTATGTCTTTGTTTTCCTTCTATACAACAAAAAACATCTATTTTGTTTGTCGTCTGGACGAGCCGATCGCAACATTCTTAGCTCTCATTCACTGAACTGGAAGTTGACATCGACTTTCTCGGACTCAGTCTGGTCATTTCACGAAAAAGTGGTAGGATCAGAAGATAGTTTTGGAAGGTAATTAGACCTCAGTAATCAATTACTTAGGTGCTGAAACGGTGCTGTGACTGTGTTGCTGCAGGCTGTGTGTGCGAGTGTTGGCAGGTGTTTTCATTCACCCCCTCCCTCCCCTCTTTCCTGCTGGCCAGCAATTTCGGCTGCCTGCATACATCAGTGGCCATTGTTCAGTCGATGAATTTTCAGTTTGTGGCCGTTGATGCAGTTCTGTGTTGTGGATTTTGCCATGAAACCAGGTGAGCATCTTCATGGTAGTCTTATTTTGAACCAGCACCCAACCTGGGCTTATAAATTTTACGCGATTCATGGTTGTGTTGCAAGTTTTCTTCCTCATTCGTTGTCGGTTTGAGACTGTTTACGGTAGAGTGCATGTAAACAGAGAAGTACAGCAAAGGAGGACCTCCTGTTTCTCAGGACTATGGAACCTATGAGCGATATTTCTGGTTGCTGGTCTAGTAATGAGTGGCTGAATTCTTGTTTGTGACTGTTGTCAATACTATAGTCTATACAGTTACAGTATACATTGTTAATGCTATGATTCATTATGTGTTGTATGCGTTGAATCTTGAAAGTAGATCTAGTGCTCATTGATGCGGCGGACACCTGTGAGCCATAACTTGTTTAATCGGTGTTGTCATTTTGCGTACAGTGACGCAGCGATGTGGGTAAATTGTGTATGGCACTGGAAAAATGCAATATTTACACAAAAGTTTACAATGAGCGCGACCCCTGATATTATATATATATATATAAATACTTTGTATGTGCTTTCTTTGTGAATGCAAGCAGTTATTATAATACTACTAAGTAAGTAAGTTAGCTAGCTAGTGTTTTTTTCTAATCTGTGTGTGTGTGTATGTGTGAGAGAGTGAGACTGAGTGTGTGTGTGTGTGTGTGTGTGTGTGGTAAAACAAAAGAGGATACAGCATCATTGCATCTCCACTCTCTGTCACAGTGTCAGTTGTTCACTCAGTGTGTATTCTTTTTAAAAGAGCTTGACATTGCAGCCAGGAAGGAGGTATAGCTACATAAACTTAAAAATAAGTGTTTCAAGGACTTTTGTCTCCATTTAGTTGTAAATAAATGTAAACCACCAGTCCCATGACATATTGACAAACAAAAAACACAGCAACAACAAAAAGAAGAAGAAAAGGGAAGTTGTGACAGATAGTTGATAGTTTGTAGTCTGTTCTGGCTTGGACCAATAACCATTGGGGAGCTTGCAGAAGAGGTTGCACATGATCATGTTTGTGTGCTTTGAAACCAGTTTTGCTGCAGAGTTCTGAACTTTTTGTAGTCTACTGAGAAGGTAAAGTGGGCAGCCAGATAGAAGAGAATTGCAGTAGTCAAACCTGGAGAGAACAAGGACACAGACAAGAGTTTTGGTTGATTCAATGACAACAGTCAGGTACTGGTGGATAGAGCTGATGCATCTGGTTTCCACACAAGCAGAACGGCAGACAGTTGAAATTCAAATGTGCTTGTCAAGAGCCATGCTATCTAAAATCATGAAATCAAGGTTGTGAGCACAGGTCATGAACAGAATGTTGGCATTGCCAACACGAAGAGAAGTGGGCAGAGCATAAGGATTTTTTTGGTTCTTTTTGACTTCATAAGGAGAGCCTCAGCCTCATCTTCACTAAGTTGGTATCTGATCAGACAGCAAAGCATTCGGTCAGTGTGACCACACTTGTTTTGTTATGTCAGCAGTCAGATGCTTTTTATAATTTATTTATTATTTATTATTTATTCATGTGTATTATTCTATTAATACTGTTAATATTATCATATGATTCTAATATTATATTCAGTGATTGATACTTTAACTGTACACTAGTCTGGGCCAGACTGAATGATCTGTAATGACTTATTCAAGTTATTGACACTGGGAGTCTTGATTGCATGTTTGAGACTTAGTGCTTGAAACTGTGAGAGTGCTAGAGTCTAAAAGTATTTAATAATGATAATAGATAACTTTTATATTTTGTTATTCTCTGGTGTGCACAAACTCATTGCGCTTTACAACATTCTCAGACATTTTCTGCGTTAAGTAAGAAAACAATTGAAGGTGATATGTTCAAGAAAGTAATTAATACATATTAATTTATTATATGATTATATATATATATATATATATATATATATATATATATATATATATATATATATATATAATAATACATAGCACTTCTATAGCACAATGTCCATAACATGACTTAGCTCAAAGTCAAAGCGCTGTACACAAAAAAGTATGTACAAATTTACACAGTACAGGACATCAGTAATCATATTAACACATTGTCACTCTTTCACCATGAGTATGATCTGTCTTTTCTCTTCCTTGCCAAGCTTGGCTTTTTCCAGTTCTTTTTATTTTCAAACTTGTGAAACCACTCTAGAAAAGGTCAACTATCAATCCCAAATTTAGAAGGAACTACAGACCTGTCTCCAATCTCTCCTTTCTTTCAAAAGTATTTGAAAGAATTGTTCTCTTCAAGTCTGTGACCATCTTCAGGCAAACTTGTTCATTCTAATAGACTTAGTGCCAAAAGGTGCGCAAGAAAAGAGGACAGAGGTACTAGAAAATAAAGTTGACAGGATGTGAGTGAGTAATGCATTTTTTGAATGAACACATGTGAAAGTCATCCACCAGTGAAGGGAGAAGGCAGTGCTGCTCTTCGTTCCTGAGAAATTTGACTTTCAGTGTGATTTGTGACAAGATGTTGAACATTACACATTACAACAAGCCCACATCACTGTGCTGCTAATCATGCAGTTAACTACAAAAACCCAACTGATCTTACAAGATGTGATCCACATGAGTATTACCAAGTGAACTGTTGTTGTTCTGTGTCACACAGAACAGCATGCTATGCATAGTTTGTTGCAATAGGTAACGTTCAACATGCAGCCAATCTTGAACATTTTTAAATGAATAAAAAGCAACACATTTTGAAACATAAACAGTTATTCTTTAATAGAACAATATGCGACAAGGAAGATTTGATGATTTTTTTCTCTCTCAAATTTAAGCTTTCTTGACATAAACAGCAAATGATGTAAGAAATATGTCGAACATTACTATTTCAACACAATGTACAATGCTGTTTGTTTCTTGATGAAAATGATAAATCAGTAACTTTTTATTACTGTAAAGTATAAACACATAATTATTTCCATGTGAACAGTTTTTGCTGCATTCATTTTGTTGTACTGGATAAGACAACATGGTACTTTGTTTTTCATAACAAAATAAATAATACTTATTATTTAACAAACAAGTAAGTGTTTTGTAAGAGAAAATGGAGCAAGTAAGAGTGAGTGCAACTTTTGCTGCTTTTGGGTGTCACAGGAAAACACACACGCAACCTGTCATCCATGCATTTCTTGGTCATGTTGACTCAGGTGGCTAGGACAAAAATAGTTGAACAGTTAACTTAAAAGTGAAAGAATTAATAATAATAAATAGAAAAAATCGTAATAAATATTACTAAAAAAAATCACAGCCAAAGAATAATGCTATTAAGATCGGTACCTTACATTTTTAGAACTCTGGAAGGCAGACAGGCATGGTCACTATAATTATGTTGAACGTTATTATTTCCACAGCTCGTGTTGTAATCGTAATGTTCAACATCTAACTTAACGACTTTAACCTGCGTAAATTTGAATTGTCTACCATATATGATGATTTGTTTGAAGACGTAGTTTGTAAACTGTGCAAGCAAAAAATGTAAAGAGTACAATCAGAATATACTGTTTATTTTAATCTGCTGTCGCACATTACAATTTCAACACGCACCCATGTTGTAAGAAACTCGGTGAAAACAAATTTTCGAAAGCATCTGAACAAACTTTAGATCGACAGCAACAAAAACTCACTCTGTATGCTAACATTCCGATACTTTTAAAAGATTCGGCATATATGTAATGGTGTGGAGTGGTAAAAGGACAGGACACAGGCAGCGGAGTTGGTCAAAATGGAGACCACAGCAGGCGGCGACGGCAAACAGGCTTTTATTCTACAGCAGCAGACAACTTTTCAGCACACCCAAAATCCTCACGCGCACGCATAGATAAGAGAACTGCGCGGGCCGCAAGGAACACACACTGTCACTACAATGAAATCGGCCCTCTGGACCACAAAATGGCTGACAATTGTGTTTCCTTGGCCCGCACAAGTACAGTTTCCTCAACAATAACTACACTAATTAAATCATGAAATACATCAAATGAAAGCTACATTTACAATCTTTTAAACCGTATAAACAAAATGTACACCCATGACTTATTCTATTTACAACAAGAGTGGGAAGCGTGGCTTGCACCTGTTTATCAACAGATTCCGAAAACTAAATCACAACTAACACAATGTACAAACTATTAATGTTACTAAAACTTGCATCAGAATAAAGTGCACGCTCCCACAGTTAAAATGTTACATAACAATTACAATACAACGCTCTGTAAGAGAAGCAAGACACACTCAAAGACTAGTACTAAAACAAATGGTGCGAACTTTCGCCTGGGGCGCGTTATCTTAGTCGCAGCAGCGCTGATAGTGATACCAAGTAGTCTATGAATACAACTTAGCTTCTACAGTACACAATACTTAATAAGTTAATTTCAACCCAAAATAAACACTAAACATGAAGTCAGCTAAGCAAAATACTATACGACAAAGCATTGATCGATACAGAATTACTTTCATTGAGTCAAAACGATTCACTACTAATGTACTATTCACTAGTACTAAACAGAGAGCACGCCATGCAGATGACGGCTATAAAAAGAATAGACCTAGAGAGGCATCAGCTACTGATTAAGCTCGATCCTGCGTTTAAATAGGATCTAAATAAACATTCTAAGATGCCAAATTATAAATTACACTTGGCTTAGTGCATAAAAAGGACTAGGTAAACAAAGAGTAGGTAAACAAACAAGCGGTCAAATATTAAGGGAGAAAACAGATTTGAAAATGGCACGCACCAGCGGCTATCGCCGGTCAGCTGTGTGAAGGCCATGTGGCGTTACGCTACATGCCGCGCTTCAAAACAAAAGCGTCGTCTGCTCCGGTTCCCGGGTTACGAACAGTACAGTAATGAAATTGCATAGATCTGATAACCGAGGTGGGATTATTGTAAAAACGTACAAAGAGCACTTGCTTACATATATATACCAATATAAATATCATCGTGTAACCGGAAGATTTGACTAAATCTCCAATGAACGTTTAAATTAAGTTGAACGTTACAGTCTTCAAAAATATTACCACACACCTTTCGTATATCAGAACGTCTCTTCCATGCGGCCATGTGCTAAAAGCAAATGACCCGGATGTGTAACATGGATGACCGGAAGTAGTGCAAAAGCGCGAAAACTTTATTTTTTTCCTTTTGCTTGTTTAATCTAATACGTTGTTGAACATTATTTATTGCAACAATTTTATGAAGAATGGCAAAACATATTTTAAAAACTACCCAGACATTTGGCAGTAAAATAAAACATTGGCGCCTGATGCAGTGACATACCACAGTGACTGGAGTAAAGTTTCGACAAAAGAGAAAGTCCGTTCTTCACTAGATTGTCTGTGGATGCTGGTCATGAAACATTTCAACACACATAACGTTCGACCGAGGGATATTTCGGAGCCTCTAACTCCAAAAACAAAACTTAGTGATAATCGATTTTATATGCACTGTGTAAAGCAATATCTCCTCTGTGTAAATCAGTGACTGAGGTAATGTTTTTACTCATCATGTATGTGAATGAAAGCATCGAAAGCACTCACCATGAGCATGTCCTTTTCAGGGGTCGAATTTCGTGGCACTTTTCACTAAAAATAATATTTCTCCAGCTGCTCCAGATTTGGAGCTCATATTGTTTCCACTGTGATACTGACCAATTATGAACGCACACACAAAGCAACAACAAGACAAAGTGTTTGAAACGGATTTTATTGACAGTCAAAAATTGGACCCCCCATTTGGCACTAAGTCAATAGTAATCAGTAAGCTTATCCCAGTTACCACGCTGGTCATGGCACTGAAATAGTCCAGCACTTTTCAAACTGGTTAACAACCTACTATCCACTCAAAATGATAATAACCTTTCACTCCTGTCTCTTCTTGATCTGTCAATTTTGTCACCATTGATCATTCCATCTTTTTGTCACATCTTATTCTTAACACTTTTGGTCTTTCCAGCTCTGTTCTCTCTTTAGTCTTGTTTCCTCCTACCTTTCCAACTGCACTCAAAGGGTTTCCATCAATGGCCATTGATCTGTACCAACTGTCCTCCAGATTGGTGTCTCTCAAAGGTCAGCCCTTGGGCCAGTTAATGGGTTATCATCATTCTTTGCATTCAACCTCTCTTTGCTTGTGTCAGTCACCATTGTCTCTTTCATCACAGTTTCTGTGATAACAATCAGTTTTATGCCTCAGCTCATCTTAATGAGCTTCACGAGATCTTTTCTTCCTCCCAGGCTTGCATTTCTGATGTCCAGGCAAGACAGGAATGATTCTCATCCCTCCAAAACATATTCAGAAAACCCAGCCTTTGTCTTTGCCATCTTCCATGCAGCTGAATGGTTCTGACATACCTTTGTCTACCTCTGTCCAAAACATAGTGTTATTCTTGATCAAATTCTCTCTTTCCAGCAACACATATTCCATTCATGTCTGTCTTGAACTCCATCAGATCAGTTCTGTCCATCATTATCTCACTCATGATGCTCTTAAAACTATCATCTGCACTTTCATTCTGTCTCATATATATATATATTGATTACTGTAATTCACTTCTCGCTGGGTGCCCCAAAAATCTGATCTGTAAACTTCAAAAATTTGAAATAATGCTGTTGTGTGTCAGACCAGGCCACATTTGCCCAATCCTTTGTGCTGTACACTGGGATTCCTGTCAAACCCCATGTTCAGGACAAAATTCTTCTTAGTTACTTTTAAATCACTCAGCAACCAAACCCCTTCCTATCTTTCTGACCTCATCCAGCTGTATATCTCCACTCCTCTGCCATACTAAACTCTTTCATGTTCCATCTGCTCATCTCAAGTCTTCTGGTTGACACACCTTCTCTCAGTCACCATTACTCAGGAACAGTCTACCCTACTTTCCATAACACTTTTCTTCCATAGCAATTAGCATCATTTAAATCTGCGCTGAAGAGTCATCTTTTTTTTCTTTCTGAACACTGAATGTGTGTGCAGTTGCGCGCCTTTCTTTTCTTTTTCTTTTGTGTGTGTGTGTGTGTGTACATATATGCATGTTTGTTGGAAGTGATGAGAAAGACATTGAATGACGTTTTGTAGTGTATTTGTGTATTATTAAAACTATTATGTATTTCATTGTGCTGTTGGTTCTGTATACTTATAATTATATGTCATATAATACATTTTTATTTTGTGAGCCCTATTGTTTTTGCATTATGTGCTTCAGGCTCAGGCTAGGTGTAAGTGCCTTATGTTGTACATAGAACTTATAAAGACTCTTTTACATTATCACCCTGATACAACCATAATGGTTGACTGGGCGTAAAACACCAAGTTACTTAATCTTTTACATTACATTAAATACAAATAACAAGGAATACAGCATCAGAGACCTCAGTAAAGTAATGATAACTCCCACCTGGCATTTGAGTAAATATGAAGTATATTATATATATATATATATATATATATATATATATATATATGTATACATACATAAAATCCACTGACAGTACATCATTGGTAGCACTAGGCTGTCACCAGAGGGTACTCAGTTTCTGTGTCTGCAGTACCCCACTGCAGGGAAAGTTGTGAGAGGGTTGAAAAAAGGTTTTGTCGAATAGGCTGGTAGAAATAAAATTTGTAACAGTAGGCTAAGTTTGCAAGGCTATAAAAACAAATCAATAACATGAAGATCACTCACATAAAACTTAAGACACACAACAACAGAGACATGAATTGCCTATGGTATCTGTTACCTGGCATGCTGCAAGTAAATATGATTTATAATGTACATGAAATCTTCTAAAGGTACACTATCTCTTAACAGTTCTAGAGAACATTTGATAATGCTGGGTTCTCAACACTATAACAGAGGAAGTAGATATTTCTGCATCCTCAGTACCCATCTGTCTCTCTCTCTCTCTCTCTCTCTCTCTCTCTCTCTCTCTCTCTCTCTCTCTCTCTCTCTCTCTCTCTCTCTCTCTCTCTCTCTCTTACACACACACACACACACACTCCAAGTCCAAGCATCACTTTTGGCATCTTCCTCCAAACTGCCAGAACTGGTTATGCTACTGCAAGAGTACTCTTATCTCCCTGCAGCTGTTCACTGACACTGTCAGCACCCTCGAAAATGTTTGGGTACTAATAAGACTACAGGTGGAATCAACATAGTGTCCAGGCATGCACATTATAAACATGAGGCCCTGGGTAAAAAAAGAAGAGGTCTGTCTCAGTTGAAATGATTTTGGGGTTATTTGTGCTGGTATGAGCAACGTGGGTGGTTATAAAAGAAGTGCCTGCTATAATTTGTGTTGTGTGTTAGACTGTTACAAACTTACTGCCATTTGAGCACCAACCATTAGCTAACAGTTTTAGTAGACCTAGACCTGTGGTGTAACCAGTTATAGCAGTGGTTGGAGAAAGGATGTCATAAACCAGTGCTTGGAGTTTCACACACACACACACACACACACACACACACACACACACACACACACACACACACACACACACACACACACACACACACACTATGAAATGTACTGATATTTAAGTTCCATTAAAAAAAATAAAGGTACAATGGCTGCATGATTTGTCACCCTCTCATGGGTGACAAAACATACAGGTGTCACTGCTTGTTTTGTCACTCAGGTGACAAAATGTGCTGTGGGTGACAAAACATGCTGCAACATGTCCTCTTCAGCTGCTTCTTCTAAGATCCAAACATAATATATTATAAGACTCAAAAGAACACTATTTAGTAGGACAAAACACAACATGCACATTTTCAGGTAATCCCCTTTATCGAGCTACAAAACAACACCTAAACAACAGTTAAACAGTGAAAGACAATAAAAATGAGATGAAAAGCTAAATCACTTTTTTTTGTTTGTTAGTAGTGATTGCTTTTACTAATTCCAAAACAAGCCAATTGTTCTGTCAGACCTGTATCAGTGCCTTTCGTTGTTGGACATTGACCATGCAACAAATGAATGATTATTTGTATTCTGACAGTGACACTGCTTGTCAGAACAGTCATACTTGTAATATGAACCCAACTTGTCCCAAGCTTTCACCAGTCAGTATCAGCAGGGTTGTAACTCTGTGATTCAACCAATCACTTGTCATCAAAACATATAAACATCATGTGGAACTATCATTTGTTCTTTTCCACTATTTTCTGATCAGTAGGCAACCATAGATTAATCAACAACAAAAATAAAAAATAAGCATTGCAAAGTACTGTACTCTGAATATAATTATATTCTACAAATCCTAATAATATATTTACTTACTGGCTTTACAATTAGTGAAACTCACAATGAACATGTTTTGATTCAGGGGTATTTTAGGACTGATGGTGTCCCCCCCCCCCCCCCCCTCTCTCTCTCTCTCTCTCTCTCTCTCTCTCTCCTCTCTCTCTCTCTCTCTCTCTCTGTTACTATTTAACATAATTTGGGGTTTGTATTTCAACACAATGGTGATGGTTTCCTGTACAGTGGTTGTAGATGATAGTTACATAGTAACACAAACAGGTGGATAGATGCACAGACAATCGCTCTCTCTCTCTCTCTCTCTCTCTCTCTCTCTCTCTCTCTCCCCCCCCTCTCTCCCTCACACACACACACACACACACACACACACACACACTGTTACATACATGTAAATTGTAATTCACTTGAAACTGCCTGGATTGCTGTGTCACACTTCCACTGTATCTCCCTGTTGAAATTACACACCCTTAAGCACACTTGGGGAAGTCTGACTTGACCATAGGCTTGTGAAAGGAAGCCATGGCCTAACAGCTATTCAAAACAGTTGCAGGCAATTTATAAAAACATTTTGATACAATAATGAACTGTAGATATGTGTGTTTTACATCAGTACAGGTCAGTTATTAGTGTTAATGAATAGTTGTAGTTTACAATTACATTGTCAGTACATGCACTGATACAGTGATAGTGATCTGTTTCACCAGAAACTGTTCAGTGTCTGTTTACAAGTTGACCTCTGGACTTCTGTCAGGGCAGAGAGCCAGGGAATGTGTCAGAAAAAAACACAGTTCTAAGCACAGACATACTTTTTGTACTTGTGGGTGGTATCAGTGATATTGGCTCAGATGATGTTGCAGAAAAAGAAGTTTATTTTCACTGCTAACTACAACATGTGTTATATAAATATTCTTATTTATATCGTGATCATGTTTTGTGTCTGCCAAAGTCTTCTGGTTTTGTGTTTGTTGTTGTTGTATTTACTTGTGACTTAATGTGTTGTATGTTTGCAAATTTGTGTTTGTGTAAAACTAAAAGCCAGGCAGTGTAATCACTGAACAAGAAATTAACTGATTTTCCCATGTGCCTGTACTAGGCTGTAGCCAGACCAGGATGATTGGTTTGCCTGGTCTGGGTTTTGACTATTGAGTGGTTCTCTCCAGCATAAGCTGGCCCAGCCCCTACCTCCTCTCCCCAGAGAGAGAGAGAGAGAGAGTGTGTGTTAGGTGTGTGTGTGGGGGGGGGTGGGGGGGGGTCTGTGAGCAAGTGTGTGTTTGTTAGAGAAATTATATATAGGTCAGTGGTGGTGCTCAGGGCTAAATGAGAGAAACCCTTTCTTTCTAAAAGCTAAACTGTAAAAATCACACAGTCCTTATTGAAAATTTTGTTTGATGTAAAAACATGCCATAATTCGTCAGATTTAGTTTTAAGAAGTATAAAATTAAAAAGCATTACGCAGATGTTAGTGTTGCACAATAGTTTGGAAAGCACAGCTGAGCAACTGCTGAACAATTCGGTTTCTTTCCTGTGTGACAGCATTAAATTATAGATTATGATTATTTGTTATGGACAGAAATGTGGGAGCAGAAACCTTACTGAAAGCAGAAAGCAAGTCAGTAACCGGCCCCCATAGCCTAGTGGTTAGCCCCCATAGGTAGTGGTTAGCGCTTCGGACTGTGGGTCAGAGGGTCCTGGGTTTTAATCCCATCAGTCATGTGGGATTTTTCAGCCCTGATCAGCTCCTACCCAGAGCTGGGAATGCTATGGGCCCAACTGGAAGGCTGGGACCACACAGCCAGCTTCACCCACATCACTGATGCCTCTTTGAGAGTGTTGCTCTAATTACTTGACCAACTTTCCAGGTGGCTCAGTTCCCGGGCATCAGAATAATTATAACGGGTCTGTGGCCCTGTCAGGTAGTCTCAGACCAAATTGACCTCCATAATATCATATGTTATCATCCTCATCCTCATCTATGGTACATTAAAAGCAAAACAGCATCTGTAGCCCTTCATGCCATGCTCTCATTGTGACCTGGGTCTTGGTGCTCCTGCCTCCTTCCTTGCCCCAGGCAGTTCTGATCAAAGCCTTCAACATCAGAGAGTCCACATAGGAGGACTGGTGGAGGGAAGCTAGTGGCGGTCTGCTCTCTGGAGGGGACACTCCCTCAGCTTGATTCAGTGAGATTTGCTAACATTGTCATCAGTAGGGGCATAGTAGGTGGTGTCCTTCATATGTTGAATCAGAACAGGCACTACTGAACACCACCAAAGTGATTCACCAGCAGTGCAGTATCTCCTTCAGATGCCCACCAACAGCCCACCAACGATCTGACCTCTCCCTCAGTGTACATCTGGGGGCAAGGCCACAATGCAGAATGAGTCTTGGGTGAATGAGTCTTGGATGTGGACGGAGGTAGGGATACTGGGATGAGTGGCACTGGAGCAGTGCCTCTTGAGGTCAACACAGTTGATCGAACAGCAACAACAACCAAAACATCTGCTTCAATAGACAGGTTTTAATAATATTGATAGGGAATGTATCAAGCACTTAGCACTTTTCAACTGAATGAAAGAAAAGCATCAATGCTCACACACAAATCAGTGCCATAAAAATACATGAATAAACATATTAATATGCCTACAAAACTGTATCATAGTGAAACACACACACATGACAGCACACATGCACACACACTCATAGGATCAGTGTAGAAAATAGGGTCAAGTGTCACATCAGGCCTGCCAGTTAATGACTGTGATGGCCTCTGTGATCTTGTTTGATGTGTGACCTGAGCAGACTGTCACACTAGTATTATCACTAGTACTGCTTTTTTACTTAATGCAATAATAGCACCATCCAGTAAGAGTATGTTTATTGTTTGAATTGTTTTAACGTTTTTTAATTTTATTTTTTAATGGATTGGCATCACCAACCCCTCATTCACTCATACAGGAAACTGCAAGATGTGAAGTTTAAACTGAACAGGGCACAGAACATGGGTCGTTTCAGTTGCAGACAGTGTCCACATAAATGTATCACTATCAATATTATCACTGTCAGTATCACTGTAACCTGTGAAAAACAAAACTGCAAAATACAATCACTTTGAAAACAGATGAAAAGCTATCTATGCATCTTCAGTGACAATTTTGGGGCACAAAAACTAATGTGAGCCATATTTCATCTTCTCAGTCATGAATTGTGTGTTTACTTCTGTGTGTTATTAGATGAGGAGGATGAGGACGGGGATGATGTCCAGTACATCAAGGAGGAAAAAGCCCTGCCTATCACCATTGATGAGAATGAGGATCAGGATGATGTCATCTTTGTGTCCACTTGCCCAGCGCCAACACCTGCCCTACCAGCATCATGGGATGAATCACTGGGTATTACAGATAACATGGACCTGGACACATTCCCCCTACCCCTTAGCTCCTCCACTCCATCTGGTTCCAACCACATGACCCACATTCCAGGTAGTAGTGGTCTGGGCACACCATTTTCTCCCATGACTGATATGGTGGATGGTAGTTTACTTTCATCTGTTGGTGTGGGCTCCAGTGATC
>JABMCL010003730.1:0-50000 GCA_018857735.1 Alviniconcha marisindica
CGGCACGCTGGGTTTACCTGAATTCTAAAACTGCTGAGCCAACACACAAGGGAGTGAATCAGCGCTGGAAAGACGTCACACAAATACAACAACAAAGACCTGAGTCGCAAAATACAAGGTACATAAACTCCACCGGAGGCACATCCCCAAAAACGGATGCCCCCTAGTGGCGTGTATACCCTACATTTCAGGCACACTCGGCCACACAGGTGTGCACAGGCATAAGACAGAACCAATGTTTATTCGAGACCTGACATAGTCCTTTGATCTCAAAACTGGCTCAACATATAAACACACAAATACACACGCCCCCTCCCTTCCCACCCCCTCCCACCACAATCGGTGAGACCGTCTTTGTTGTACTCAGTGTCCGCGTTGTGTCTGTGCGCAGGTATCACGTGCGTGGGTCAAGGTCATCGTTGTGTGGGAGGGTCAAGGAGTGCCCCTAACGAACTCTCCTTCACCTTCCTCACCTGCCCCCTGGCGGATTAAAGCTGCTGTGTGGCCATCTCATGACGTTTCAACCGGCACTCAAGTCTTCACCTGCTCTCTATTCGTGATAACGTTTCAACCTACACTCTACCTTTCATCCACCCTATAGTACCCTGATGACGTTTTCAGCCTACACTCTACCCTTCACTCACCCTATAGTCCTGTGATGACGTTTTAACCAACACTCAGTTCTTCGCCTGCTCTCTAATCCTGATGACGTTTTCACCTACACTCAGCGCTTCACCCGCATTACAGTCATCTGATGACGTTTTAACCCACACTTACGCACTTTAAATTTCAGTATATTCATTAGTAGCTTAGCAAGGTCTAGTTGTGAGGCAGGTTTTCAACTGTACCTAATCTACAATCCTTGTCAAATAAAGTTTTCAAGTTGGAGTTCTGTCTCTTTTTCTCACTCTGTGTGTCTGTCTCTGTCTCTGTGTGTCTGTGTGTCTGTGTGTCTGTGTCTGTCTGTCTGTCTGTCTGTCTGCTCTGTTCTGTCTCTCTCTCTCTCTCTCTCTCTCTCTCTCTCTCTCTCTCTCTCTCTCTCTCTCTCTCTCTCTCTCTCTCAAGTAGTCTATGAATACAACTTAGCTTCTACAGTACACAATACTTAATATGTTAAAGGGCTTGTAAAGGCAGTTTTCGCTTGCAACGGAACGCTGAAAATCGACCCAATTATGAAAGTCTAGTGCATAACATGACCTTTAAATCTAATAAAATGTAAATGCCATGAAAGTAAGTATGTTTACGAAGGAAGAAATGCATGCCGATCAGGCCGAATTTCGTCTGCTTGTTTTAATCTCGAAATACGCGCGAGATCCGTGACGCAGGTCTCTGACGTCACAAACAGACCACTGGGGCGAATGGCGAATGAGGCGCGTTTTCACCATCAATCGGTCCACAACGAAAATGCCACGCGAATGTGCGGCCGTGGGATGCGCAGAGCTGCAGACCAAAGGGTCGTTGTTTTCCTTTCACACCTTCCCGAAAGATAGCAGTCGAAGGAAGCTTCATCCTTGGAGATTCGAACTGGAAATTGTTCCAAGTCGGTTACCCTGTGGACACCCACACAGACATGATTTTTTTACTAAATGGTATCGGTCACGCATCGCCCGGCTTTCGCTAGGTTGATCCTTGGTAGATGGAAGGAACGGTCTCTTCGGATGAAACCTCCGTCCTTGCCAATTCAACAAGGAATATATCCAGACCGACAAAAGGACTCTGAAATACATTTTGACACCTTGGGCCCCCAGTGAAAAGTTTAAAATTTAAAAAAGGGGAAAAACCTTTTTCACAAGAAACCCCCAAAAAAAAAGGGGAATCAACAAAAGAGGCAAATGAACCCCAAAAATCCTCAGAAAGAATAAACCGTAAAAGAGAAAAGAAGGGAGAGAAAAAAAACAAACAAAAAACAAAGGACATGGTAAACACGGAGAAAAAAAAAGGAAAAACAAGAGGACAACTTTTAAAAACTACCAACAAATACCCTCCTTTGTCTAAGAAACAAAAAAAAGCGAGGCAAAAAATTAAAAAACCAAGAGAAAAGTAAAAGCAAAAGGAAACAGAAACTCGGCTGGCCGTGCCCGCCGAAGCCACGGCACCATTGGGTCGACATCGCGTTTGTCCCTAATATGTTTTTTAGCATCTGAGAACATTAAGAAAGAAAGAAGGAAAGACAGAAAGCTAGCACGAATGCCTACAGCAGAAAAGGCCTGTAAGTAAAAACAAATGCCTGTGACAAAAAAAAAAAAAAGAAAAAAGAACAACCACAAATGCCTATGGCAAAGAAAGAAAGCCAAACCACAAATGTTGAGGAAAACGAAAAATGGCTGCCCTAATCAAAAGCAAACAGCTAAACCCCAAAATGAAAAAACAAAACAGCGAAACCCCCTAAAAAAGGAAAACGGTGGCCTCCTCAAACAAAGGGGAGAAAAAAACACCACCAAAATCAAAAATTTTAAAAGATACTGTCGCAAAAAATGAGGGGACGCTACATTGATTTAATTTGTTCAGCATAAGAGCACAGAGCAAAATAACTGTCCCAAAAACAATGGAAAGCCAATTAACCAAAACAAACATGAATCTTAACTCCCCCCTCACAACCCGGCTTCCACTAAAAATAAAGGCGCAGACGATAAAGCAAACGCTAATAGGACATTGACAAAGCATCGGTGTAAAAAAATGCAGACGAAAAAAGAAATGAAAAAAGGCTGCCCAAATCAGGGTAACAAGGGGACGAAATGGCCAATAAACCAGAATAAAAAACAAAACAGAAAAACGAGGGGAAAAAAAGAGAAAAAGAGAAAAAAAAAAAAAACACTTTCAAAAAGAAAGGGGAGGCAAGAAATTCCGAGAACAAAAAGGCTGAATACAGTAACCCTGTACAGATACAATTATTCAGCCGAAACAACAGGGCGGGGCAACAGCGCTCCAACCACACAAAGAAAGAATGAGGGGTTCCCTTAAACATCGAGACTCCCCCCCTCACTGTACATCGTAAACGAAAGATATAACCGAGAAACAAAAGGGCAACCAAGAGAAAAACAGTGAATGGCAAGAACCGGAGAGCCCAACCCAAACCCCAACCCAGGGAGACGAAATCTTTAAATTTAACTAGAACGAACAAACCTTTTCATCGTTTCATTATGATGAAAAAAACAAGGTAAACTGGGAAAAAAAAAAAAACACCAATAAAAGGCAGGGCCCCTGATGAGGTTAGCCCGTAGGAAATAAACAAACGAAAAAGACGAAAGCCACGCCCTAAAAAGGGCCCAGAAAGATGAAATAACAAAGGAAATAAACAAAGGCCCAACTACTGAAAAGGAGTTTCATCCCTATATGTTGTTTGAAATCCTCTTTATATTTTTGAACTGGCATTTTTCCCAAATCGGGTTTCCCTTGGACACTCCACAACCCCACTTCCCTTTGGTTGCTGGTCTCTTTGTGACCCCCCGGGGGGGGGGAAAAACCCCCCGGCCAAAGACGTTAAACCTTTAAAAGGGCCCCAAAAAAAATTAAAGGCTTCTCCCCCCGGGAAAAATCTCCGCCCCTTAAAAAGGCGCGGTTTTTAAATTCAGTTGACCGTATTTTTCCCACCTTTTTTTCCAAAATAAAAGCTTACAACCTAGTCAGGCCCGAAAAAAAAAAACAAGTGAGTAATGATGTTTTTTCTCTTCGAAAGTTAGTACGGACCTATATGTTGTTTTGAAACGATTTGGATGATTTTGTGGGCCCCAAAAGCCCTTTACAGGCCCCTTTTAAATTTTAACCCAAAATAAACCTAAACATAAGACAGCTAAGGAAAATACTATGACAAAACATTGATCGACCCAAAAAATTACTTTAATCGGTCAAACAACGATTCACTACTATTCCTATACAAACAGGGGCCGGCAACACGGCTATAAAAAAATAGAAGAGAGGCATCGGGTACTGATTTAACCACCGTCAAATAAACGTGTACACATTTAACAATTTTATTTCACATGGCTAGTGCATAAAAAGGACGGGAAAACTCAAAAAATTAAGGGAGAAAACAGATTTGAAAGTGGGCGCGCACTGGCGGCAGCGGTCTGTGGAAGGCCATGTGGCTTCGGGCCCACACGAGTGCTTTAAAAAAAAAGGCGCGTTTTCTCCGGTTTCCCCGGGACAAAGACGTAATGAAATTGTGGACCCCTTAACCGGGGGTTATTGTAAAACGCGACAAAGAGCCTTGCTCCCCATACAAACACTGTTGCGTCCACCCACCCATCCACCACCCCACCGGCCCCCCCCTCCCCCCCCCCCCCCCCCCTCCCCCCCGCCCCCAACAATTTCTCAAAGTCAGGGGTTTTCAATGCATATTGCGTCACCATTGACATCACTTCCGGCTTCAGTGATCCACTCGATCACAATCCGATCATTTGCTGCGATTTCACAGTGTAGTAGCCTGGTTTCACTTCATTTTGGAGTTGAAAGGAAATTACAATGAATAACGGAAATGTGACTGGTTGGTTTGGTTTGTTTGGTTGGTTGACGTCGTTTAACGCCGATTTGTCTCCAGAGGTTCAGGGGGGGAGGAGGGGGGGGGGGGGGGGGGGGGTGGAGAAGGGAGAACTATACCTTACGCTTCTCTGTCACCGCCAGACTGACTCCTGCATTACGATGGGCAGCAATGACAGCCATTTTCATGTTTTCATTAATTGTGAGGGGCAAAGTCACGAAGAGCTCATAAACCACAAATCTGAAACAGAACGAGGCCCAGAGCGCTGTGCAGAATCAACACACAGGGGAGATAATTAGCGCTGGAATACGTAACACAAGTACATCAACAAAGACCTGAGTCGCCTACGGTAACTCTCACCTGGCATGCGTGTAAATACAAGGTACATAAACTCCACCAGAGGGAAGTCCTCATTTGAGGTCTTTATTGTTGCACTTGTGTTGCGTATTTCGAGCACTAATTAACTCCCTTGTTTGTTGATTCTCATAAACTACAACTTTTCAAGAGAGAGGAGAGCAGAAGCGGAATCGAACCGAGGTCCTTCTGTTTACCAGCCTTACGCCTAACCGCTAGACCAAGCCGGCTCACTGAAATGTGACTCATCGCCAGGGCGAAGCTTACGGAGAGAAGAAAGGAAGAGAACTGGGTCTTGTTTGACCAGAGCCCTCCCCCATACCGCCTCAAAAAAACAAAAAAAAACAACAACATACATACATACATACACAGGCGTAATTATATGCCCATAACATCCTCAAAAGAACAGAAAAAGCATAAACGAGACGCACGAACTTTTTTCTTTTTTTTGACGGACTGGAATATCAGCGAAACGTAAATTAAAGCAAGTTGTCCTTATATCCGTGTTTCGGCTGAGTAATATTCAAAGAACAATGAATTAATTGCGAAATTTCAAATCGTTATGCGCAGTTTTTACATCCTGGCAGATTTTTGATTGGCAAATCGTGTGAGGTGATAATAAATTATGTATAGCTTTTAGTCAGCGGAGAGAGAATGTTATTTTTATTTTTTTTGACTGGTTCACACACACACCCACACCCACACACACACACACACACACACACACACACACACACACACAACACACACACACACATGTACACGCACACATTCATAGACACGTACACGAACATTCACAGAGAGAATACGACAACGAATACATTCACAGCGAGAGAGAGAGAGAGAGAGAGAGAGAGAGAAGAGAGAGAGAGAGAGAGAGAGAGAGAGAGAGAGAGAGAGAGAGAGAGAGAGAGAGACTAACTCCATATCTGCAAGGATGATTTGCTTCTGCATTTGTGTAAGACAATGTGGCGAGGGGAAAGGAAACCACTGTATTTGTATGCCTGCTTGCTGTCAAGGGCTTTAATTGCCTGTCTCTTCAAAGACAGCAAGTCGTTGAATGATTGCATCTTAACCCACCAAGTCGTTGACTGATTGCATCTTAACCCACGGGCGTGGATGGTGAATGTCTTCTACACAGTCAGCTGTCTGCGAACGTTCGGTTCATTTCAATTCAGTACGGCGTCTACGCGATCGGGAAACCTCATATGATGCGCTCCAACCCCGTCTTCTGAGAAGTTTCCCCAGTGATGCCTTGGAAACAGGTCCTGAAAACGTTGGTCTCACTAATAATAACAATAATAATAATAATAATAATAATAATAACGCCCTGAGCGCTCACATGATACACATTTCTCGTCCTTTTCAAGTACTGAAATTCCCCGTGCGCTTCCTCTTTCTACGCGTCTCCCCTCCAGGCGATCGATGGGGCGACGTCTTTGGCTTCGCACCCTCAGTTAGTGTCTCAAGCTCCTCAACACCTCACATCGTCGAAGACGCAAGCCACCTGTTATGGTTGTCAATGGCAGTCTGTCTGCTCCCTTGAACCGGCATGCCCAAGACAGTACATCTACAGGAGTCTTGGAAGGTGGCTGTCGAACCTCGACACTTGCCGGTCTGGGCTTCTCATTCCGCCTTTTGTAGCAAGCTCATTGAGTCTGTGAGTTACGGTGGGATATGTGCATTGTGTGACTGTCGCCTCTCGAGGCAGAGAGCACTTGTGACTGTTGCGGCCATCGAATAACACGAGAGAGAGAGAGAGAGAGAGAGAGAGAGAGAGAGAGAGAGAGAGAGAAGAGAGAGAGAGAGAGAGAGAGAGAGCCTTGCTGGCCTCCGCTCTGGGTAGGTTGGGGAAGGGGGGGGGGCATACTGCCTACTGGGGTGGGGGGGGGGGGGCATACTTGCATACTGGGGTGGGGGGGGGGGGGCTACTCTGCCTATTGGGGTGGGGGGTGGCTACTCTGCCTACTGTGGTGAGGGGGAGATACTCTGCCTACTGTGGTGAGGGGGGGGCCAACTCTGCCTACTCCGTCGCCGCCCGCCATGTCCGCCTGCCGTCTCCGTCCGCCCGTCTCCGTCTCCGTCCGCCAGCCGTTTCTGCCCGCCATCTGCACCTGCCCGGCGTCTCTGTCCGCACGCTGTCTCCGCCCGCCGTCGCCTTCAGCTCGGTTTCGCCGCCCGCCGTCTCAGTCAGTCCACTGTGGAGTCTCAGTGCACAGAATTTGACTCCGGAGGATGGGCGCAAAGCCTAGCACATTACTGTCACCCATCCACTTGATGAACGCCATCTGCGCCCGCCGTCGCCTTCCGCACGCTGTCTCCGCCCGCCGTCGCCTTCCGCTCGCTGTCTCCGCTCGGTTTCGCCGCCCGCCGTCTCAGTCCGCTGTGGAGTCTGCACAGAATTTGACTCCGGAGAATGGGCGCAAAGCCTAGCACATTACTGTCACCCATCCAGTTGGTGAACGCGCTCGATCGTGCTTAACCTCGTCTTTCGAGTGCGAGTGCTATGCGGCTCTGTGCCACTGACTTCTGTGACTACAGGTCTGTCTATTTGTTGGCGGCAGATGTGTGCCTGTCGTGAGAGCGATATGGAGGGGACGCAACAAAGTCCATACTTTTTGATTAAGCAGAGTTGTGTCCCTTGTAAACCAACTGTCACATGACAGTCAAAATGGCGTCGGGCATGCTGTTTTTGGAGGGGTGCTACATTTCTTTTTTGTGGCAGTTGTGCTGGTTTCCTTTGCAAATTCGAAGTCTTCGATGCTACCACTGGTTTGAAACACTTGGCCATGCACTATCGCCACGGAAAAGGGTCAGTTTTACACAGTGTCATCTTAATCTTAGCCATGCCGCTACCTCACAGATAGACTGTGCCTTTTAGTGTACGTGAGTTGAAGTCGTGTCATGTCGGCTCAGCACTCTTTTGACTTCAAGCTATGGGACTGCTCCGGAACAGAGAAGACAACAAAACAAACATAATTTCGTATTAAAAGTGTTTGGTGTCCAAAACGATTGCTTCAGTTTTGCTTCTACATTTTTTCTTGATGTTTGTTAGTTTTTTTGTTACTATTGCAGAACTTTGCAACATTCATCACAACTACTTGCATGACTGCAATTGCAAATCTTGTTTCCTGTGTTGTTGTTTTTTGTTTATTGTTTCTTTGTTTTTTTGTTGTGTTGCTGTTTTTCTGATACTGTGCAGCAAGAAAACAAAACAAAAAACAACAACAACAAAAACATCTGATCAAATGACCGATGGTGTCAAACTTGAAGCTTCATCTTTTGGGGAATCAATTTTTTCAGGTATATAAAAAATTAGTCACTGCATAAATGGAGACAATTTTGTCACTGCATTTGCAAAGCTGATTTTGCCATTGCCTCTGTTTATTATCAATATCAGTCTTTATCTCTCTGAGACTCTGTGTGTGTGTGTGTGTGTGTGTGTGTGTGTGTGTGTGTGTGTGTGTGTGTGTGCGTGCGTGTGTGTGTATCTGTGTGTGCATGTGTGTGTGTGTGTGTATGTGCAAGCTTGCATGTGCCTGTCTGTCTGTGTGTTAATTTGATGTCTGTCTCTGTAGTGTGTGCATTTGTATAGATCTCTCTCTCTCTCTCTCTCTCTCTCTCTCTCTCTCTCTCTCTCTCTCTCTCTCTCTCTCTCAGACTCAGATACGTCATCACCAGCTGCCATGTGAAAATTTTAATTATCATAATTTTTAGTGGACTGTTGATGGCAAGGGAGGTGATGATGCATGAAAGAGACAAGGGATTAGATGCAGTTGTTGCTGGATGTAGGTAGTGTCAGTCCCAATACAGTGATGGACGTTTTGGATATGGGGGCAGTCCTGATGAGACAGGGGAGACCACTCTGGATGCTGTGATAATGAATGGGTACCGTTACATTTAAACTCTCTTAGTTTTTATGTTTCAAGTATGTTCTGCACCAGACTCCAGCTAAATAATATCATGTAGACTGTGCACAATTTTTAGCATTAGAAAAAGAACTTCAAGAAGAAAAAAGTATAGCATATTTAAATTTACATTTTGATGCATGGGAATTCCAGCTATTAAGAAATTGGATGTTGCAGTTCATCATCCACTTGAATCAAGACTTTATTATTTATCACCTTCATGTTTGAATTGAGCAAAATCATTTACTGATTGAGTTGATCTTTAATTATTCAGCTACCAGTACTACTTCTTCATTGTGATTGTGAATGTGAGGGGGAAACAACTGTGTTTGATTCTTTCAACTGCATTTTCTTGGTGTTCTGTTCTCAATTTCAGGGACACACATGAGGTGGGATCAGTGGGGGATTTGCTTAAGATGAAAGATGCCATTGGTGTTGCACGTGCTCTTATGGACTATACAGATCACACACTGATTGTTGGTGAGTCAGGTGAATGGTTTTTACACTAACCACTAAGTGACTAACATGACACTCTGAGTCTGACAGTTCATAATATGGTGACACTGACAGTTTACACAGGGGTATTTTACAGATGATGACATGACAGTTTGTACACAGTGACAGTTTATTAGTGATACTGGTGGTAAACTGATACTTTTATTTTTTTCATCACAGTGAGTGTGACAGACAAGATCAAAATTGTCCATTTTCCATTCCAAAATTTACATACTACTTCAGAATTGTGTGTCATACCTGTATTCTCACCATTGCATTCCTACAGCAACGCAGTTTGCCAAGGAGATGGGCTTCCGAGTGGAGAGTCTGTCCACCAATGGCCCTGAGCAGATGTGGGAAGACTGGAGAGCCAAGCACCGCCAGCCAAACAACAGAAAGGTACAGGTCCACTTCACTGATCAGTCAAACCCACTGTAAAACCAATGTCTTTGAGATCCTGTAGTGCTGGAGACTGAGTTAGATCATGTACAGCAATTGATTTGAGTTCTTTATGTTTCTTGTGTTTTTTTTAAATAGCAAATTGTGGTCAAGGTGAAGTAATTTTGCACAGTTTGAGTAAAGCGCAATACACAGTTTGGATTAGTGTGCATTATATCCTGCATTTTGCTTGAAGGCGTGTTTAATTTTTGGGTGTTTGAAAAGCAAGACAAAAGAAGATCCAGCCCCTCTCTCTTTTCTTTTTTCCCCCCCCGGAAATCCCCCCAACCTTCCTCTCTTGCCTCATACTTAAACATCTTTACCCTGGGGGGGTGACTTTTCTTTTTTTTTAGATTGCACCCCCCCTGTGTCCCCTCTCCTCTCCCCTCTCCTCCTCCCCCCCCCCCCCCCCCCATTTTTCCCCCCTCCATTGCCCTTTTTCCACTTTTTTCCTCCACCCTTTCCCCTCTTTTTAAAACCCCCCCCTTCTCCCCCCCCTCCCCCCCCCCACCTCTAAATTTCCCTTAATCCATTTTTCTCAATCCTCCTCTTTCTCCCTCTCTCTCTAAATTTCTGTCTGCCTTGCTCTCTTTCCATCTCTCTCTTGTGTGCATTTATTTTTTATATGCTGCACAGATTACAGAGGTGAAAATAATATGCATTCTTGACATCTTTTCAGACAAGTGGGTGACTCACCGATTGCTGGTGCCAGTGCCTACACTTCAAGTGGGTTAGGAGGTGCTGCTGCAACTGGTGATGGTGACATCATGACCCAGGTAGGGTATTTCTGCTATGTCCAGTGCAATTTCCTATGTACGAACATGGGCATAGACTCCCCTCTGCATTCGCAGGTTTTTTTTCCCTCTTTTCCCCAGTGCAATTTCCTATGTACGAACATGGGCATAGACTCCCCTCTGCATTCGCAGTGCTTTTTTTTATATCCTACATATCAACCCAGTGCAATTTCCTATGTACGAACATGGGCATAGACTCCCCTTTGCATTCGCAGTGCAATTTTTTCATCCTACGTATCAACCCAGTGCAATTTCCTATGTACAAACATAGGCGTAGACTCCCCTCTGCATTCCCAGTGCAATTTTTTACCCTCCCAATAAACCCCATGTTTTCCCCCTTGCCAAAAAGGGATAGCCCCCCAAAAATTCCCGGGGGAAGTTTCCCCCTTACATTTTAAAAAATTTCCTCCCCTGCCATGACAGTATAGCTGACCCCAGGAAAGAGGCTGTCCCAGGGGAAGCTATTAGTATTGCAGTCTGTTATGTACATCCCCTGGTTGGGTAAGACTTGCAGCATTGCATTGTGACCATTTTCTTTTTCTAAGTTAGCCACAGTTGCATCTAATCAGAGAGGTCATCAAATGTGTGCGCATCTGCGGACTATTTGTTGGGGCTCTCTTGAAGTTCAACAAACATGTGGAGTCATTTCTGTTGATGAGGGTGTGCGTTTTGATGAACTAAGATTTCCATATATAAGATAGCAGGTAGTCTACCAGAGGCACCTGAAGATACATGTTTGCTGATAACACAGGCAATGCATCTAAAAGCCACATGACACTATTTACAGACTTGGGCAAAGTTTCCATAGCCTGATGCTGTTAATGCTGCCATTCATGGCCCATAATGTGTTCCTCTGCATTTTGTGTTTTTACAGTAGCTTGTAGTCAGTAATGCTCTTGTCACTTTGACATCTCATACTGGTACTTTTGCTTCATTTTTGCATCTTGAAAATGTATTTACCCAGTTGCGTGCATTTCCGCAGTTTCCATGCAGTGACCTTGCTAGGTCAAGGCCTCAGTGTGACTAAAGCTGCAGAGGTTGCCATGGCACCCATCACCAAGGCCTTCCCCACTTTTAGTGGAGCCTTGATTGTGGTGTGCTTTGAGAAAATTTTGGGGGGTTCTGGGTCCCTCATCTATTTCTTTCATTTTGTTATTTTTTTCAATTGTTTGAGGGGGAAGGGTGTGGACGGGGAGTTTTTCTTTTAAAGCATTTGGGGGGGGGGTTTAATTCCCAAACCTCAATTAAACAAAAATGAATCAGTTCCGGTATATTTTAATTTACATCGGGGTTACAAAAAATGAACGATTCAGTGGTTCAGCTGAAAGTACAATAGTGAAAGGTCAAAATCTTTGTGCAAATGATACATGTATATTTTCCTTCCTTTAAACTATTTTGATTTTGCCTTTGTTTATGGGACAGTTTTGCTGGTTGATTGTTTTTTTTTTGTTTCAGTGTTTTTTTTTGCCCCTTTTTTTCTTCTTTTTTTTTTTCGTTTTTTATTTTCTTTTTCTTTTTTTGGGGGAAAGGATGAAGTCATCAGATCAAGGCTGAACATTTTCTCCTTTTTAATTAATTAATAGTTTTTTTTAAAAAGTTATTGCGGATGTGATTATTTTTATTCCATCTCCCAGTTCCACCAGTCACTGGATGCCGGTCCTGATGTGTTTGTGTGCAGGTGCTGCATGCCATGGTTTGAAGGCTGGATTCCATTATTCAGTAGTCAACCCACAGCTAGGGAAGATGACTGTTTATTCAACCAACTGTACCTAGTCCTCATCTGTGATACCAAATCTGCTTCATCCAGTGTCCCTGTGAGATTCAATGGAAACTAGGAGTTTCCACCCAACATTCCTTAACAAATTGTTGGAGCTGCTTGACATTTGTTTTGGCAGATAGTGTTTTATGATATTTACAGTTGATTGAAGTAAAATCCTTTGATTGAAAGACGTGCTTGTGGGAAACTTGAATGAGCAATTGTGGTTTTCAGCAGCAGACTAAATGACTGTGTAAGTAGTTGTCGTCAGGTTAGTGTGCTGGAGAATATTAATATTTTTGATCATTTAAAAAAAAGTTGTTTGAGTATCATTCAATGAATTATTATTGAAGCAATTGTCAGATAAAGTATATGACCAAGCTTTAAGTTTTTTAGGGGTATTTTAACATTAGGGGGTAAGGCTGTTCACTTTCCCTTTTGCCCCCCCCCTTTCCTTTCCCCCCCCACCACCCCCCCCCCTTTTTTGTTGTTGTTTTTTTTTGTTTTTTTTTTGAGGCCAACATACCACCAAAGTTAAATTTTTTCCCATTTAAAACTTTTTCCCTTTTTGGCTACAACATCAAAAATTCCCCCCAAATCCCTGATAGTTAAACAAAGAGAAATTTCCCTTGATTTTTTTGGGCACTTTCCACCACTGCTTTGGAAACAATCAGTCAATTTTACAGACCAGACTTGGATGTTTGAAGGTATCCTGTGTGTGTTTTTTAGGTGGAACCAGTACACCCTCTGGTCAAAGATTTGACAGAGGAGCAATAATCCCAGGACTAAATCAGGTGACAGAATATAATTATATGTGGATGCCAACTCACTATTCATGGAGAGAGAGAAGGAAGCATCAGTGGGCACAGTACAGAGTTCAGAAGAACAGTTTGGGATTGGAAAATGAGTGTCTGCAAGCTGAGGGACGTGCAATGTGAGTGGCTGTATTTGTGTGTGTTTTTATAAGCATGATAAAATAGAAGGAACATTTTAGGACTGAAATAAAATGGCTTTAATTAAAGGGGTTTGGGTGTTGGACCGGTGTGGGCGCTTTGGTGAGGGTTTAACTGTATGGTACATTAAGGATTTGGGGTGTCCCAAGCTTTTCTGTACCCGTATCCCAAAAATAAAGGGATATCTGAGAATTTATTGTGTTTATGGGGTGTGTGTGGGGTGTTATTTTGGTTTATATAAACCGCACTGGTTGACTGGGGATAAAAAAACAAGTTATGCTACAATGTGTGTGTGTGTGGGTGTGTGTGTGTGTGTTTGTGTGTGGGGTGTGTGGTGTTTGGAAATATCCCAAAGTTGACTACATTATGTCTAATGAGGAATGTGCAGATCAGAAATTCCTAAGACAATTCATGGTAACTAGTTGTAGGCTTATAAACTTTGATACCGCTCTTGTATAAATATATTTTCCATCCTTTTTTATTTTTTTATTTACCATTGTTTTATTAACAGCTGAAATATTGTCATGCACCAGCTACATTGTACCAGACATTTATCAGAAGTAAAACAACAAGACAGCGGAACTAATCATTCAGTGATCTTGACTGTGGTTCCAGTTATACCCCACTGGTTTGCACCAATGCATTGTTGCTTGTTGTGTGTTTCCATCCAAGAAATGGTATGACGGTTTAAGTAAACATGGTGCTTAACATCCACACAAACCATAAGGCTTATTAGGGACGGGGTGACAGTTTACTAAAACAAAAAGTTGCTTTTGTCCATGCTACAAAGGGATGTAACAGAGGATCATCTGAGCACTATTGTATTAACTCCCTTGTGGATGGTCTGATGGGCAACAAAGGTGTTGACCTGAGAGGTCTCACCACCTTCTGCCTAACAGAGAGGGTTTAGCCCATCAGTGCCTACATTTTAGTACACACAAACACACTTCCTTATGCAAACCCAGGGGTTGCTCGAATGCCATTGTAATGCAAAATAAAAATTTAAAATAAGTGTCTGTGCTCCTTTAAAAAAAAACTGAACATGCACTTTGGGTCTGTGCAGTTTGAAGCACAAGTTCAAACACACATTGTTTTTTGCACTTCTCTCAGTGGGCAGAGCTGTTAGGTGAAAAGCGAGAGGTCAATTCCTTTGGCTTTGTTGCAGGATGATTTGTTTAGTCAGGGCATTTTGTCAGTGAAAGGTGTACAACAAAACAAACATTTGTGAATCTCTTTGCTTCCTTAGCCTATGTGCAGTATCTCTGTTATGCCCTTTGAACATTTTTTTTTAGTGCTTTGTGTTGCTGTCTGTGTTGTCTGCAGTATCAGTTTAATAAAGCCGACAAGTTGTCTGTATATGATATGACCGAAATGACTGTGACGTTTTATATTACACATCTAACTTCAGGACAATTGTCATCAGGAGGGTGGTGTAAAAAACAAAAACAAAAACACTACACCCTGTTTACATGCACTTCAGCAGCGTTTGTGTACTGTTAATTAATACAGTATTCACTGAATTTGTTCAGATTTTAGAAGTTAGAGAATAATGACTTGAAATTCAGCAATCACCCTGAAATAGATCTAAGGACAGATCAAAGTGTGCAACTAACTTGTAACTTATGGAAGTAAGCATAATAATCTGCCAGAGAAACTTGCATAAGCAGACCAAAGCAAACATAATAACAACATATAATGCAGAATTTATTGGAGATGGGTGTAAAAAGACACGAGGCCTGACTGAAAAGTGAGTTTTATCACATTTGTCTTACAGTATGCTTATGCGCCATTGACGTTTGATCATCTAGATCTAGTTTCCGAGTAACACCGTGCAGGCTTATTCAGTGCTCTTTTGGCAAAACAATTGATCGTGTACTGACAACCCCAAACCCTTTTTAAGGGCTGTAAAAAACTTTAATTTTGTTTCCCAAAAATTTTGGGGCAGATCAATATGAAAACCGTTTTTTTGAATGGACATTTGTGAGCCAAAATACATTTAAAATCTTTCCAGGAATTTCCGAACCCCTTCCCTTTGGGTATTATCACAAAGATTTTTCCCTATTTTACTGAAAGCAGGGGCTTACGTATTAATTTGTTATTAAACCCCAAAGCAAAAAACCCTACAACGGGGGTCCCAAAAACAAAACCCCACACAAAACACACCCCACACACACACACACACACAAAACATCGGGGAAACAGCAACCCAAATTTCAAACCCAAAAAACAACCCGGGGATTTTCCCTCGTTTAAATAATGGGTTATTTGACTGTCTCAGACGCTCCTTTCGTATGCGAAATTCCGACCACTTCGAGTGATTAAAAAAGAGATAATTTTGCTAACATTGGATTGGCTGTGGTCCCCAATGTTAGCAAAATTATCCCGCAGACTTTGATCCGACGAAGGCATGTTTCAAGTGCTCGCGTTGGTTCAGTAAATGGCAAACGGCACGAAACGGACGCCTTCGCAAAATTGGGAGAACCTACTATCAGCCGAGCTGCATGTACCCCACGAACAGTGCTTCACCAGCATTTCTGATGCCTTTTCTGCTTTAAATTTTATTTTTATTTTTTTACCGGTATCGGTCCATCTTCGTCACGGACTCACTGTACCCCCAACAAACGTGTACCTACTCTGCAGAGTAAACGTGCTGGATCCGATTCGTATCCGGTCCGGATCGGCTGGGAAGCATTGGCCAGAAGCTGGCCGGATCAGTGATTCTTACACTGACACTGGCTTGCCTCCGGACCGGATCCGTTTGGCCCAAACCTGACACAATCACGGCCGGAACTAAATCGGATCCGGGCTGGTTTTGCCGCACAATATTATCCGTCCAGGACGTCTGTGGAAGAACGGAAGCGAGTCTGAAAGTGGGAAGCTGGTAGTGGGCCGGTTGCGTCCTGCCAGAAACCGGGCCCGACGATTCCTGCACCCCGGCTTGCTTCCAGACCAGATGTGTTTGGCCAGACCCTGACGGGCCAGGCCATCCACATCGGATCCGGGTCGGTTTTGCGCAATATGATCCATGCCTTTCAGGTGGAAAAACGGAACTGAAACGGATACGGGAAGGCGGATCTGGCATATGCGATCCGGGCCGATTCTGGCAGTGCACGCTGGCCGTAACGGCCATAACTGGCCGTAATCAAAACGCTTCCGGATCGGATCCAGCATGTTTACTGGGTGCTCTACACTGAGTGCAGTCCCCTGAATTTCCGAAGATCGTCTATTCCGGCTTTTTACTCTCTCAGTCTCTCTCTGTCTGTCTCCGTGTGTGTGTGTGTGTGTGTGTGTGTGTGTGTGTGTGTGTGTGTGTGTGTGTGTGTTGTGCGTGTGTGTGAACTGTGACTAGACTCAACTTGTGACTTCACTGACCTGAGAAAATTAGCGTGTTCCCGCAATAAATGCAGAATTTCTTAAATGCATTTTTGTGCTTTCAAGTCGAGTCTCCGCATACTTGAAACTCGAAGTAACAACTGAAGTGACCTGGCCCGCTCAGGTCGGTCATCACTGAACCGAAATAATAGGCAATTCATAATATCAGCCGAACCCAGAGCGGTTATTATTTGCGGCAGAGGTTGATTGTGTACTCTCAAATAATAACAGTAATATGACTTAAGTCAGTGCTATTTCTCCAATAGTGGAGCACATAGCCCTTTAAGCCCCAGCGGTCGCACCGGGTTTGCGACCAGGTCAGTTACGCCGGAGGCTAGGTACGATCCGGCGAGAGACTGAGGAGGGAATCGTGGGGGAATCGCAGAAAGAGCGTACCGGCGACTGGTCGCAGAGGTCGTGGGTAATCGCTAGAGGCAAATTAGCTAAACCACACACGCACGCACGCACGCACGCCACGCATCTCCAAAGTGTCTGTAGCAATAAAAACGAAACTCACACTCAGTGCTGCCTCTCTTGGGACTGAACTTTTTGTGAAAAAAAAAAGCGTACGCCTCTCTCTCTCTCCATGCACGCGCGCACACGCACACACACACACACACACACACACACACAGGCGCACGCGGCACTGGCGCGCGCACTTGCCGCACACACGCGCACGCACGCACACGCCGGCACGTACACGCACGCGCTAAAATATTACTGATATCATCTTTATTACACTTTTTTTTCATGTTCGCCTTGTTGATCAAACTGATGTTTGTGGCGTCATTATTACAAGTTCTTTTCATGTTCGCGGCCTTGTTGATCAAACTGATGTTTGTGGCGTCATTATTACAAGTTCTTTTTCATGTTCGCCTTGTTGATCAAACTGATGTTTGTGGCGTCATTAATGTAATGTAAGTTTCGGGCCGTACTACTAATAATAAGTATTTCTGCTGTTGTTGCACGGCCCAACTGTTATGTTGTTAATGTATTGTTATGTGAGAAATACTCAATTCTTGTTTCAACCAAACTAGTCGCAGCAAGGTCGACGCGGGCCCTGTTCAAAACTCGGGCTCGGTGATTCAAATCATCGAGGAGGTCGCAGGCGGGTCGTATATGGTCGTACGGCCGGTCATGGCCACTGACCAGTCGTGACGATCTACGACTGACTGGTCGCGGCCAGACCGGTCACGACTGGTAGTGCGACCACATGCGACAGGTCACGACCTGTTGTACGACCTTACCGTGACTGACTGGTCGCACGACAGGTCTTCCCTCGTATATAAAAAGGCGCTCAATCAAGCCCAGCATGGCTACAGAGTTCAGGAGCTGTGTGAAAGTCGAGGTGGCCGTCCTGGGCTCCCGTCCCTAATAAGCCAACGGTTTCTGTGGACGTAAAGCAACACTCAACCAAGCAAGCCCAATCATGCCGTCCCTAATAAGCCGTACGAGAGTGAAGTCGAGGTGGCCGTCCTGGGCTCCCGTCCCTAATAAGCCAACGTTTCTGTGGACGTAAAGCAACACTCAACCAAAAGCCCATCATGGCCCGTCCCTAATAAGCGTACGGTTTCTGTGGACGTTAAGCACCATGTTTACTTACTTAGCCCAGTATGCATAGTTCAGGAGCTGTGTGAGAGTCGAGGTGGACGTCCTGGACTGTCCGTCCTAACGAGCCTTCTGGTTTCCGTGGACGTAAAGATTTATTGCACCGTGCTTCGGCATTGGTCACAACTTGTCCCTAATATGTCAACTGACATCTGAGGACATAAAGCATCACTTCATCATCATCATCAAGCCCAGCATGGCTACAGAGCTCAGGAGCTGTGTGAAAGTCGAGGTGGCCGTCCTGGGCTCCCGTCCCTAATAAGCCAACGGTTTCTGTGGACGTAAAGCAACACTCAACCAAAAGCCCAGCATGGCCCGTCCCTAATAAGCCGTACGGTTTCTGTGGACGTTAAGCACCATGTTTACTTACTTAAGCCCAGTATGCATAGTTCAGGAGCTGTGTGAGAGTCGAGGTGGCCGTCCTGAGCTGTCCGTCCTAACGAGCCTTCTGGTTTCCGTGGACGTAAAGAATTATTGAACCGTGCTTCGGCATTGGTCACAACTTGTCCCTAATATGTCAACTGACATCTGAGGACATTAAGCAACACTACCTACCTACCCACCGACCCAGTATATGTGAGCCGGTTTGGCGGCCTAGCGGTAAGGCGTTAGGCTGGTACTGAAGCGGGAGGACCTCGGTTCGATACCGCTTCGGCTCTCCTTTCTCTTCAAAAACGTTGTGGTTTGTGGACACTGTCGTCTTGTGACTTTGTCCATCACTTCCCGGCTACTGAAACATTAATGGCTCTCATCGCTGCCCATCTTAATGCAGGAACTGATCATCCTGGTGGTGAGAGTGTAGCGATAGGAGTATATAATCTCCCTCTTCCCCCACCTCAGTCCATACCCCCTTATCTTATGGTTTCTGTGGACGTTACTGAAGCACCATGTTCACTTACTGACCCAGTATCGGGAGCCGGTTTGGCCTAGCGGTAAGGCGTTAAGCTGGTAAGCACTGACTGAGAGGACCTTCGCCGGGTTCGCGAATCTGCTTCGGTTCTCCTTTCTCTTCAAAAGCTGTGGTCTGTGGACACTGTCTTGTGACCGACTTTGTCCCTCACAATTAATGCCGAAACATTAAAATGGTTCTCATCGCTGCCCATCTTAATGCAGGAGTCAATCCGTGGTGGTGTCAGTCAGTGTCAGTACTGAGCGGTAGGTATATAATACTCCCGGCTCTTCAAGTCCCCCACCACCATACCCCCCCCCCCCCTTCTTCCCGTCCCTAATAAGCCTTACGGTTTCTGTGGACTACGTGGCCGGTTAAACACCATGTTTACTTTGCGCCAGTATCAGTAGTTCCGTTTCAACTAGTCCTGACAGAGCAGTGCTATGCTGTAGAAATGCCGCCCAAGAAAGGCAAGGGAAGGGCGAAGAGGTCACATGCTGCTGAAGGACAAGTGAATGTACATGTAGATATCCACCCGGCTCTTCCGGCCGCTGAAGCCGGAGGACATGCCAGTAGAGGCGTGCCGCAACACCCAGCAGAGGCCGGCAACCCCCAGCGGCAGAGGCCGTACTGACCAGCCACCTCTTTGACCAACTGACATGAACCAGACTGGTATTGTGGGGCACCCGGAAAGAGTACGATAGGCAATAGTCAGTAACTGTTCCCACTTGCCATATATACACCTCAGCGTGATGGCCACTGAGCTTCAGGCCGGCTCGAGAGTCTTTTGGTAGCGAGTTGGTGTCCTGCCGCTTTGTAAGTCGGCCCGGGTGTCACCCTGAGCGGCAGGAACTCATGGAACATGCGAGGTTCCATCCCGTGACATGAAGTTCGTAACTGAAATGGCCCTGTGACTCCCTCTCCAGTTAACGCCGCGTCAGGTTCTCGTAGTTAAGTAAACATGGCGTGCTTAACGTCCGGCACAGAAACCATGAGGCTTATTACAATATTAGGGACGGGTTTCTCGTAGATGCCACTGAAGTGACCTATGACCAAGCGAGTCAAGCCAGAGTCAGTTCGTGCGGCGCGGCAAAGACTGAGAGACGACAGAGAGAATCATAGGAAAAGCCGGTTTACAAATGCGTTTCGCCCTGATATAATGATATAACCGTCACGGTTTACCTGGAGTTAAAACTATTGTGTGTCGCGCCAACACGCACGACATGCTGCACAATTTGGAAACACGAGAATCTGCCTGTCGTATAGTCGTGAGAGTTCAGTTGCTTTGAGTCCACAGAGATCGCACGGACTCGCTATGGACGGATAGGCAGCTACCGGGATAATCCGAACTAGGTCTTCCTCTTTGGACCAACCACTCTGATTGGTTGAATTCCTTCATGACGTAAAGATTTTTTTTTCTCTACACTTCCGCATGGCACTTTTGACAGACGAAAACAAAGTGGAAGTCGGCGGTATCGACTGATTTGGTCAACGGTCTTGATTGGTACTGATTGAATCGGGTACGTTCGCAGAGATGGTGTTGCTTACATTGGAAACCTTTATTCGGCATTTGCCACACAGGGCATATTCCAAGATGTCGTCAATGCTCGACCCAGGGAAATTGTGGGAGAGGATGGCGGCGAAGATTCCACTCAAATTGGAACAGATCGACGACGATGACCCAGAGCCAAGGTAAGGAAAAAACTAAAAGGCGACCTCGCTGATGACTTTACCTACATGTCATGGACTTCCCCAGATCTCTCTCTCTCTCTCCTCTCTCTCTCTCTCTCTCTCTCTCTCTCTCTCTCTCTCTCAGTCTCAGGCTAAATCTGACAATGATATGTAACCGTAATGGTTGATGGCGTAAAACACCAAGTTACTTACTTTCTCTGTCTGTCTGTTTGTCTGTCTATCGCTGTCCTCTCCCTCCCTCTCTCTGTGTCTCGCTCTCTCTCCGTCTCTGTGGCTTACTACGAATACTAGGGATGTGACTGCAGAAATGGCCGTTCATGACCGCCTCAAACAAGAAACAAACTGCACAAGATCTAATGATTTGTAAGAAGCAGTTTGTTTATTAAAACCCAGAAAACTATCACTGTATCAGGATGTAGACTGTTCAGTGGAACAGTGATTTACTCCAGTGACGCATCAGGTCTTAAAAGTAAAACTTACATCAGCGTGGGTGGGGGGGGGGGGGGGGGGGGTAAAATGTGTGTTTCTTGTGAATAATTTAAAGAATTTTGTCAATTTTACAGGAAAATCAATATCCAATGAAAGGTGACATAATTATGACAGATTCCTCTGAATAATACTAAGAGAAAGTAGATTGAAAGGAAAATGAAACGCAAAACAATAAGTGTACTTCTTTTGTGTTTCCTGTTACCTGTACTTATATTTGTCGAGCTTATGATTACGATGAATGAATAAAATTTTGTTTAAACCAAAACATTTCTTTTTGGTCCATTTACACTAATACTACTTTTCTTTTTCTTTTTTACTAGTTATGTATTACTATCAGTGTAGTGTGATAAAAATTGACATGTGATACTCAAAAATGCAGCTGTGATTGCTGCCATTTTGACAAAATCTGTTATGTCACGAACACGTGATCTGGCATGTTTGGCAGATTTACGTATGCACATTATGTCATGAGCCAACCTTTTTCTGTTGTCATCATAAAGAGTGAACGAACATGATTGCACCATAAGGAGCTCAGATTTGAAACCAAAAACTTTCTGTGTCTTCAATATAACTGATGCAACACCCAATTTTTAAACTGAACTATCAGTTTACACATTTTCAGGGTTTGCGCTCACTGGTAATTTCCAGTAATATACTGGTTAAGATCAGCATATCTATACCAGAAACAGTCAGTCAGACATACCAGCTCATATTTTGTTTTGACTAGTTCTCAAAAACAAACAAACAAAAATGCAGCAGAGGTGAGATAGAAAGAGAGAGAGTGGTGTATACATACATGTGCGTGTGAGTACTGTGTGTGTGTGTATGCACGTGCATGTGTATTTTACACGGGGGGAGGGAACCAGGTGTTTGCTAGTAGAGCTGTAGCAGTAGTATAGATCTATAGATCTATTGGTTGGTTTAGGTGGGTTTGTTAACTCCCTTGACTTTTGCCCGGCATCGATTAAGTCCCTTGGCTGCTTCTACTTCCAGTGCGTACTTTCCTCACAATGGAAGGTGGTGACAGTGAATTTGCGAATTTTACACTGCCAACTTTAAAGGCATTTTTGGAGGTCAGAATGTGTTTGGCAGCATGCAATAACTTGTTGCTCATGCTATAGGATGCCCCCAAACGTGTTTTTTTCATGAACTTGCAATCTTCTGTTCAGCCAAAAAATGACACAGACATTTTTTTTTACACCCTCCATCCACTTTTGCTGGTAATTTTTGCAACTGCAACAGTGGTGGTATTTGTATTCTTTGCAATTCTAGATTCAACTTCCATTGCTATACACAGCATGAAGCTACGCGTACTCAGAAATCGGCCCGGAAGTGATGCTGCGACCTCTTGCGACTTCTTGCACGAAAGATTACAAAGGGCATTCACTCATCCAAACCAGCTTCACTGAATTGCCCAATAGATGACAGCATCTCCCACCGGTAACAACGATTGTCTGACCAGTTTCCGTGAACCACTGTCGTTACCTTGTAGCTGTCACACTGGTTTGAAAAATGTCTAGCTTGATCAATGCATTTTCAGCATTTTCAGTTTTAGATTTTGTAGATTTGATGGGTCTGAAGAACTCCTGCTTGTTTTCAGGTACAATATTCAGCATATTGAGGTCTTTGCTCTGATGGGACAACGGGCAGGATCGGGAAACAGCCCAACACAGCGCGTACTGATTGACTGGGGCACAAAAGTGAGTGCTGGTCCGCAAGACATTATTGGCAGACCTTGTTACCATGTCACATTTGTCACACTCAGCAGACATTATTGGCAGACCTTGTTACCATGTCACATTTGTCACACTCAGCAGGAATATATATTGAAATGTGGGGGGTGGGGGGTGGGGGTGGGGGGGGACATTTGTTTCTTTACATCTTAAACTAGTTACATGACTTAATAAATCTTGTACACTTGGGTATGCACAACGTGTCCTCAATACTCATTGACTAGGACGCAAAAGTGAGTGCAGGTCAACAAGACGTTATTGGCAGACTTTGTTACCATGTCACTTTTGTCACACTCAACCGGAATGTTGAAATGTGTGTGTGTGTGGGGGGGGGGGGGTCTTTTTACAATCTTAAACACGAGTTTTAGTACTTAATAAATCTTGTACAGTTGTAAGGAAAAACCCACTCAGGTACACACAGCATGTGCTCTTTGACTAGGGCACATAAGTGAGTGCAGGTCAGTAAGATGTTATTGGCAGACCTCATTACACTGTTGCTTTTGTCACATTCAACAAGGATATATATATATTGAAATGGGAGGGGGGTTTTACAATCTTGCACAACTTACAGTACTTGGTATTTCTTGTACAGTTGTTAGGAAAAACCTGCATGGGTTTGACTTTGTATTTGCATTAGAATCTTGTTGTGCACTGCAGAGTTAAGAGGGGACTATTTTTGGCCATGATAAGCTCCTTGCATAACACTATCCACCCTCCAGAAATAGAGATAAATCCTCTGAAGATGAAGTGTGGCTGCCTGTGTTGTGGGTGGTAAAAAACGGTCACACACACACACATACTTAATTGCGATAGTACTACAACACTGACAAGGCAAAATACATGCATGTGTTTCATGACTTAGAATTATTGAGATATGTTCTTCGTTGTGTGATCGAATGACAGCTTTAATTTCCCGCTGGGATGAATAACGTATATTGTTATTGTTACACACACACACACACACACACACACACACACACACACACACACACACACAACACACACTCTCCTCTCACTCTATGGAATGCATTTGGCAATGTACAACTGCATAATAATATATATTATATATATATACTGAGTGACTCCCGTAGTGCTGGGGTTGGAAACTCTAGAACAAAGCATCTTACTCAGTGAAAATGTCTGATTTGACTGCTATTTATAAATATTATTAAAAAAAGAAATTACATTACAGTTTCTAGGTTGGTTGACTTAAACTGAACAGTGGTTGGGGAAGTTAGATTTTTACTTTAAATGAGTGGTTTTAGATAGATGGTTTTTTGCCTTGGTAGTGTTGTAGCACTATCGCAATTTAAGTTTGAGAGTGCTTTGAGTTTTATGTTAAATTACAGAATAAAAATGATTAAACAATTAGATAAATAATGAAATGATAACCACATTCTTTGTTCCAGAATGCTTGCAGGCACCACCTGATCGAAAACTTGCTCACGGGTGCTTTTACATTAAATGAAAAAAAATGATAGTAAAGTAATTAATGAACAGTTACATAAATAATTCAATAGTAACCTGACTTGTGTTGTTGTTCCAGAATGCCCGTGTGCACCACCTGATCAAAGTATTGATGAGAGCGGAGTTGTACCAAGCGGCCAGTTACCTCAACGATGACCTACTCCAGCTGGGCCCCGTACTGCAGCCTCATGCTGAAGACATTCCCGCTCACATCAGCGCCAGCGCCACGCACCCTGCCTCTGGTCCACACTCCTCAGACGAAGAGAAGCAGCAGAGATCTGCTCCTCCAGAAAAAGATCAGCATGCTGAGCAGAACCCTCTGATGAGCCCCCTCTCGCTGAGCGAGGAAAGGACCATGAGCAACAACCTGTCGCACTACAGCTGTTCCAGCATTTCTGTACTGGATCAGGGAAGCGTTTGGCTGTCGCAGCTCGAGAGGCAGTCATCCGTGCCCCATGAAGACAAAGAAGAGGCTTGGATAGGTACAACCCTTTTTCTTGGGGTGGGTGAGGAAGGGGGGAGGGGGGTGTTGTTGTGGGTTTACTGACAGTTGCAGTCCGTGGGATGAGAGGATTGCATGTGTGTAACTGTTTTTTGTTACCCCACCTGTGTAACCCTTTTTATTACCCCACCTGCGTAACCAGTTTTATATTACCCCACCTGTGTAACTTTTTTATTACCCCACCTGTGTAACCACTTTTTATTACCCCACCTGCATAACCAGTTTTATATCACCCCACCTGTGTAACTGTTTTTTATTACCCCACCTGTGTAACCATTTTTTATTACCCCACCTGTGTAACTTTTTTATTACCCCACCTGTATAACCATTTTTTATTACCTCACCTGCATAACCAGTTTTATATTACCCCACCTGTGTAACTGTTTTTTATTCCCCCGTGTAACTATTTTTTAAATTACCCCACCTGCGTAACCAGTGTTATATTACCCCGCCACATGGGCAGCCACACACTGTCTTCAGAGGATTTATCTCCACTTCTGGAGGGTGGATGCCATTCTGCAAGGAGCTTGTCATGGCTGAGGATTGTCCCTACATAGCTATGCACCCCATAATGCTCATGATGATAATCACCGCAGCCACCAACATTATATACTGTCCGCTGGTCAGAGCGTTAAGCGCAACGTGAAGTGGGTTACTGTGTGGTGGATAGGATGTTGAAATTCATGAACTGACTACTTTCTGCGTAGCCTGCTGTGCAAGATTGTAACGTGGATGTGTTTAATTAGGGTGACGATCACTTTCGAGGCAGCGTACTGTATAAGGTATCGAGACATTTCTCTTCTCCCGCTATTTCAGGAATGAGTGAGCAACTGCTGGTGAGGTTGACAAAATGGAACAGATCTAGGGAAATGTAGTCACCAATTGTGACAAAGCACAAGGAGACAGCAATACACAAAGTGGATTTGACAAAAAATTGTCTTCTTGAGGTGTAGGAAGATAGAGAGGCAACAAAAGAAGAAGGAAGCAGAGAAGAGGACAGACAAGGAGCTGATGTAAAAAATGTTAAGGATTAAAAATAACATCATCAAAATGATGGTCACTTAACTAGGGGTAGAGTTTTTCATCATTCTTAACATTTTCTTACATCAGCTTCTTGTTGTCTGTCCTGTTCTTTGCTTCTTCTTTTGTTGTCCGTCTATCGTCTTGCACCCAAAGAAGATAATTTTTGTTGAAAGTGCTCGTGTATTATTGTTTCCTTGTGTTTTGTCGCATTGGTGAGTACATTTCCCTAGATCTGTTCTATTTGGAATATTTCAAGTAGGCAGCACTGTCCTTCACCGCTATCAGTCTGTGCAAGGTGCATGTGTGTGTGTGTGTATGTGTGTGTGTGTGAGGTGTGTGTGTGTGTGTGTGTGTGTGTGTGTGTGTGTGTGTGTGTGAGTGTGTGTGTGTGTGTGCGTGCTGTGCGTGCGTGCGTGTGTATGGTGTGTGCGTGCATGCGTGTGTGTGTGTGTGTGTGTGTGTGTGTGTGTGTGTGTATGCATGTGTGTGTGTGCACCTTGCCCATTGTTTTGCTTGAACCCTTGTTGATGTATTATGTGGTAGCTTTTGTTAAAGTGTGGATAACATTGTCCATCTGAATGTACATTATGTGTTATGTTTGTTCAGTGCTTTGAGTTGTGGGGTAGGCACTTTACAAATTTCCGTTTTGTTGCAGGCCTGAGAGACATTGAGATTCAAACCATAACCTATGAAATGCTGGGCAGTGTGACAGATAACTTCAATAATGAGCTCTTGGAGAAAGGTTGGTGGTAAAATGATAAACTTGCTTGAAGAAATGTGAGTCTGTTTCAGGGTGAGTGTTACTGCTAGGCAGAAACATCAATCATAATGTTCCAGTTCATTGAACAGCACTGTTGCAGGAGCTTTAAAACTTTGTGTAGCGGCCACAAACAGTTTCAAAACTTTACTCAAACCAGTCAAGTTTTGAAAATGAACAAAGCGAGCAAAAGTTCCATCGGCTCTGATTCAAAGCATAAACTTACATAAGTTACAACTTGCCGTTAAAAGTTCAGATTCTCAGATGACCTTGGAATGGGCCAAGGTCACAAGAAGTGGCATGAACAGGCAAAGCCCTACTGAGGCAGTATGTATGTTCATATGCACAAAAACTGAAATGAAAAAACAACAAGAAAAAACATTGAGGGTGTGACCATCACCTGTGGAGCTTTGGGATTGGCAAAATCTCACTGGTATAAAGCAATTCGTATAAAGAGAGATTATGCTATTTTAGAAAGATTCGTTTGAAGAAACGTCCTCCAATGTCCTTGCAAGACTATAGCCTAGCTGACTGGAAATGATCGTCTGGAGAAATTTTCCCTTGAACAGTTTCATTTTAGTGATAGTCCAGAAGAGAAGACACACCGGCTCCAACGTTCATTTTTGTGAACTCTGTACTACATGGGAAGACATGGAGAATCAGGACTATGAATGTATGACGTATGTTATATATATATATATATATATATATATATATGTCTTTTTTTTTCCCCTTTAAACAAAAAAGAAAGAAAGAAACAAAGAAACAAAGAAACAAACAAAAAACATCAAAAACAACAACACTTAATTTACAGCAGTTTTGGGTGGGAATAGCTGAGTTGGTAGCATGTTCGATTGAAAGGCTCGGCATAATATCGACGCGGGTTTGAGCCCCCAGTTTTGCAAGGGATTTTTCTCCCAGAGTCAACTTCCTGTGCAGACGCTCTTACAGTGTCTGTACAGCCCCCGTATGCAATTGAATGCATCAACATCTGTGCATGCATTAAAAATCCTAAACACTGGCAGCCATACAATTGTTTGGACACATAACAATTCTGCACCATAGCTGTCAACCCCTTTTGGGAGTAAACCTTAGTCCAGAGTTTGTGAACCTGTATTTCCCTTATGCAGGCCGGGGTCTTTTGTTTTTTCGCTGGTGGCAGCGGCATTTTGAATTCCAACCAGCATGTGTGGCAGCGGAAGGAAGAAGCAGTGTTACGCGAAATGCCCATGTGCAACTTCAAATCTCACTTCCGACAAGATTTCTTAGCCTGTCGCACTAGGCCAGTCAGTGTGCATTTGGCGATGGCGTGTGTCAGCTTCTCATTCATCAGTTTTTCAGTCTTCATGCTCAGTTTAAAACAACAACAAAATCTCATAAAAATTATGTTTTCCTGTATCCATTTTCCAATATGGCCTTATCACCCCCCCCCCCCCCAAAAAAAAAGTATGTTATACCAGTAAACTGTATGGGTTGACAGGTATGCTGCACACACTGATAGGAATGGGTAGCACTGCTCTTGCAGCTGCTGTGCCTTGTCCAGGTAAGGTGACCTGAATTTCCCACAAAGCATAAGGAAGTATTATAAAAAAAATATATAAAAAAGGTCTTAATGGTGGTGACTGGGTTGAACAGAATCTTACCACCCAAACTGTCTTCTTTTTCCTCATGACAAAACAGGTGGGAACCTGATTGGCTCAGGCGGGTTCGGGAGGGTGTACCTGGGCAAGTTTCGCAACAGTTTCAAGATTGCTGTCAAGTGCCTGGTCCAGACAGAGCAGATAAAGAAGGAGGACCTCGTCAAGCAGTTTGAGAACGAGGTCAAGACACTGTCCACCTATCGGCATGAGAATGTGGTGCACCTTCTGGGCTACAGCATCGATGGCCCCTCGCAGTGCCTGGTGAGTATATATATATGCATATTGTTTGCTAGGTGATATTTTTGCTGTAGACTTTTATGCTTACGGTTCTGTTTGTGGAAATGCATGCTCATGCGGTTTTTGTCCATAATAGTTACCTCCCTTTTAGATTCACTGTCTCTCTTTTTCAGTTCTTCATTATTTTCTCCTTTCTGTGAGTGTGTGTGTGCTTGTGTGTGTGTGTGCGTGTGCGTGCGTGCGTGTGTGTGTGCATGCATGCATGCATGGGTGTGTGTGCATGTGTGGGTGTTTGTTCTAGATAGGGAAGAGAGCTGGGTGTTTCCTAGTACACACACACACACACACACACACACACACACACACACACACACATACTGTGTAAATCCCAACTGTGTGCAGTGCCATTTAGGGAGGTAATCTACAGCATAGTCACTTATAAAGACACTATCTTCCTTTGTGTATCCGGCTGTTGTGTCTGTTGTTCTCTGTGCATCCAGCTGTGTGTCTGTTGTTCTCTGTGCATCCAGCTGTTGTGTTGGTTGTCCTCTGTGCATCCAGCTGTTGTGTCTGTTCTCTGCGCACCCAGCTGTTGTGTCTGTTCTCTGTGCATTCAGCTGTTGTGTCTGTTGTTCTCTGTATATCCAGCTGTTGTGTCTGTTGTCCTCTGTGCATCCAGCTGTTGTGTCTGTTGTCCTCTGTGCATCCAGCTGTTGTCGTCTGTGCATCCAGTTGTTTAGACTGTTGTCCTCTGTATTCAGCTGTTGTGTCTGTTGTCCTCTGTGCATCCAGCTGTTGTGTCTGTTGTTCTCTGTATATCCAGCTGTCTAGACTGTTGTCCTCTGTGCATCCAGCTGTTGTGTCTGTTGTTCTCTGTATATCCAGCTGTCTAGACTTGTCCTCTGTGCATCCAGCTGTTGTGTCTGTTGTCCTCTGTGCATCGAGCTGTTGTCCTCTGTGCATCCAGCTGTTGTCCTCTGTGCATCCAGCTGTTGTGTCTGTTGTCCTCTGTGCATCCAGCTGTTGTGTCTGTTGTCCTCTGTGTATCCAGCTGTTGTGTCTGTTGTCCTCTGTGTATCCAGCTGTTGTGTCTGTTGTCCTCTGTGCATCCAGCTGTTGTGTCTGTTGTCCTCTGTGCATCCAGCTGTTGTGTCTGTTGTTCTCTGTACATCCAGCTGTCTAGACTTGTCCTCTGTGCATCCAGCTGTTGTGTCTGTTGTTCTCTGTACATCCAGCTGTCTAGACTTGTCCTCTGTGCATCCAGCTGTTGTGTCTGTTGTCCTCTGTACATCCAGCTGTCTAGACTGTTGTCCTCTGTACATCCAGCTGTTGTGTGTGTTGTCCTCTGTGTATTCAGCTGTTGTCCTCTGTACACCCAGCTGTCTAGACTGTTGTCCTCTGTACATCCAGCTGTTGTGTGTGTTGTCCTCTGTGTATTCAGCTGTTGTCCTCTGTACATCCAGCTGTCTAGACTGTTGTCCTCTGTACATCCAACTGTCTAGACTGTTGTCCATTCTGCATCCAGCTGTTCTGGCTGTTGTAGGTGTACCAGTATTTGCCAAATGGCTCGCTTGAAGATCGCCTGGCCAGACTGCAAGGGAAGCCACCCTTGTCAGCCAGCACACGACTGAAAATTGTGAAAGGGACAGCCAGAGGCATTCACTATTTGAATGAAAACGGCTATGTCCATCGAGACATCAAGAGTGCCAACATTCTACTTGATTCTGAATTCACAGCAAAGGTGAGTTTGGTGTTAGGTGTTCTGATGCATATAATGGGTGTTGTATGTATGTGTGTGTGTGTGGGAAAGAGAGTGAGGGGGGATAGATAATTAATTTTTAATGCCCACTTAACCATAATGGTTATATACAGGGGGTAGGGGTAAGGGTAGAGTCTGTGTTTGTGTGTATGTATACAGATGTTTCTATGTGTGTGTGCATGTGTGTGCAGGTGTGGCTGACCCTGTGTGTGTGTGTGTGTGTGTGTGTGTGTGTGTGTGTGTGTGTGTGTGTGTGTGTGTGTGTGTGACATGCATGCATGCATATGCCCACTTGCATCTGTGTGTGTGTGTCTGCATGTGTACATGCATGTGTGTTGTGTGTGTGTGTGTGTGTGTGTGTGTGTGTGTGTGTGTGAGTGTGTGTGCGTGCATGTGTGTGTGCATGCATGTGTGTGTGCATGCATGTGTGTCTCTTTGTTCTAGACAGGAAAGGGAGAAGGGTGTTTGCTAGCATAGCTCTGGTAGTAGCATGGACAGCCGTGTATCTGACCGGTTACAGCGATCATATGACTGGTTTCTGTGAACCACTTTCACTACCTTATAGACGTTGCACCGGTTTACAAAAATGTCTAGCTCGATCGCTGTCTCTGTGTGTTTCTGTTTTGCTGTTGAAGGTTGGAGATTTTGCCACTGTTGTGATGGCGCCCTCTGGGGACAGCACGACTATGGCAGTGGCCTCAGTTGTCATCGGCACTCCGGCATACTTGGCCCCAGAGGCCTACTCCTTTGATATCTCCACCAAGCTAGACTCCTACAGCTTTGGTGTGGTGCTGCTGGAAGTCATCACAGGTTGGTTGCTGGGGTTTGCCCACTTGTTTGTAAAACCCTGGGTTGTTTGTAAAACCCGTGGGGTTCAGTATAAAACCCTGGGGTCCAGTCAGTGCTGTCCGTGAGCCGGTTTGGTCTAGCGGTAAGGCGTTAGGTTGGTAAGCGGAAGGACCTCGGTTCGATACCGCTTCGGCTCTCCTTTCTCTTCAAAAGGTTGTGGTTTGTGGACGCTGTCCTGTTACTTTGTCCATCACTTCCTACTGAAACATTAAAATGGCTCTCATCGCTGCCCATCTTAATGCAGGCATCATTCTGGTGGTGACAGTATAGCGATAGGTGTATAATCTCTCTCTCCCCCCTCCTCGATTCCCCCTTCTCCCTTCTCCCCGTCCCTAATAAGCCTTATGGTTTCTGTGGACGTTAAGCACCATGTTTACTTACTTACTTACAGTGCTGGCTGAGAATAAGGCAGAGTGTGTTATTTGTTGGCATTCCTCTGTCAAAAGTCAAGAGTTTCATCCAAGGTTTTGGTCAGAAGGTGTAATAGGGTGTGTTGTTTGCTGGTATTCTTCTGTCAGATCTCTGAGCTTCACACAAAAATTGGTTGCAGTTAGAGTGTTTTAATTTGTATTATTGGGGCTTTCTTCTGCTAAGACTGTTGGATCTATCTGTTTTTGGGGTGAAAAGGTGGAGTGATATCTTTGGTTGTGTTCTTCAAGCAATACCCTTGGTTGTACCCAGGTTTGGGTGAGAAGATAAAGTGTGTTACGAAAGAAAAAAATCTGAAACAAGAATGACTGGTAGCGTTTTAGAGCAAGATCCAAACACATAAAAGATCCAAACACATAAAAGGTTAAAAAGAATGGTATTTATTATGACAAGACACAACAGGCAAATGTTCTGGGTAAGCCCCTTTTAAAAAAAAGCTACAAACCACTTAAACAACACTTAAACAATGAAAAATGAGATGTAGGATGCTTATCTGCTTTTGGTTGAACTGTTTTGTTTTGTTGTTTTGGGACACCAAAATATTGTATATGTTAGTCATATGTTATTATTATATATATTATTCAATGTGCCTGCTGTCTTTTGAGTGTACCCTTTCATTCAATTCTCTGAATCTGCTACAAGTACAAAATATATTAAGCATGACTGCTGTCTTTTGGGTATACCCTTTCAGTAGTTTCATTTAGTTATCTAAATCTGCTATATCATATTTTATTCAAAATGTTCTTTCGCTGACATGATTTAATGGGAATACTCATTTATTTATTTCTGTTTTTTTTCTTCCGTTTTTCCCCCCAGGTCTTCCAGCACACGATAATCACAGAGAGGAGAAAATTCTCACAAGCCATATTATGGAGAATGTTGAAGAAGTGTCAGACATTCACAGTTTTGTTGACCAATCAGCTGGCCCCTGGGAGGAAGGGACCATTGAGAAATTGTACGACATTTCCAAGCGGTGTCTGGTGCATAGGAGGAAAAGGCGGCCGAACGTGAACGACGTCATGCCCGAGCTTGAAAAACTGTGAACAAGTGCTTGGATCTTTTCCTCTCCTTGTTACGCTGTGCGTGTGATGAACTTCTAAGAGCTCTACATTGTTTTCAAACCCTGGTTGCTTGGGACTAACTCTTTGAAAATTTATGTCTGATGTTTGTGTATGTATCTTTTGTTTTATGTTTGTGAAGTGATTGTTTTTGTGGATTGACTTGACAAAGGGTTTATATACATATATATGAGAAGAGTTTTGAAATGTGAGTTTGCTTATGACCTGAGTTTGACTGTCCTGAGGTGACCCTGTGTGGTTGACAGGACGTTAAAATCCAGTTACTAACTATCTTGGTTGTTTAATTTTTACTTTGTCTTTCACACGTTACAACTGTCTTTAAAAAAAAGATTTTTTTAACAGTACTGTTTGCTTTGTGTGTCTGTTAAGATTGTCTCCAGAAATTCAATGCAAAATGATTATCAGATACTTTAATTTACTTATTGCGACCAAGTACATCGTGATATATGGATCATTTTAAATCAAAAGTGTTACTGTGTTGGAGAAAAAAGATGAACCTTAGTCCTGGCAGGGGGAGATGGTTGGCACCGATTGAAGTATTAATACTAATAATAGTAATATGCTCTTGCTCTTGGTCTGTATGGCAAGTGATATATTTTTGTTTGTGTGTTACGTTGGCAAAATGTTCAATGATGTTTCTTCTGTCAGGTAGTGACATGGTTCATCTTCTCCGTTTCCAGTGCCAGCATTATCCAGCAGTCACTACATCACTACCTGTTCCCATTCTGTCATTATGATTGGAACTGTAGTGCAAAACAGTCATATAGTCATATGTACAACCCCCTTCTGCTGCTCAAAAGAAAAGAAAAAAAGAAAAAATATCTGAATGTGAATGAAATATGTTTACAACCTGCCATCAATTCATCATCATCATCATCATCATCATCATCATCATCATCATATCATCAGATTACTCATTGATCTTTGACATGAGATGACCTTGTGAGATTGACAGGATGTTAAAGGATCTGGCCCTCTGAAAACTGGTTTTGTCCAAAAAGGCTGGCCTTTCTCCAACAGGTAAAAGAGATCAAAATAAAAACTTCTGATTGAAGGATTTTGTTTTGATATGATCTGTTTGTATTATTTTCAGTGGAGAATTATTTTGCGCCAGTAGTGGCCAGAGGGTCTCTGTTGTTGAAAACAGTATGGAATGTCACAGGTGGTCCCCATGGCCTCCTTCGTCTTGTTCTTCAGGTGCTGAAAGCATGAACCTCTTGTGCCCAATATCGCAGCGGTGGTCTGTGCACTTGGATGAACGAGTACCCTTTTGTCGTTGTTGTGGGCAGCCAGTCACTGTATCTATCATGATCAATACTAAGTTTTGAAACTGAATATAATATCATGGGAGCTTTTGGGAACAATTCTTGAAGTCAAGGTTTGGGAACTGGTTCCAAGAAGGCTAGTTCCTTTGGAACCCAAATGCTAAGAATCTGCTGTTTGGCTTAGTGGTTGGGCCACCATCACAAACATGATAATAATAATAAATAATCCTTATAAAGCACTATTCTTTAATCAGAGTTAAACTCACCCCGTTGTGCAAACATCTCATGACAAAAACAGCATTGACATACATTTCAACAAACAGAACCTGAGATATTTTAGTTTACCATAAAATATCACCTTGCAAACAACTGTGTATATATGCATACACAACACACACACACACACACACACACACACACACACACACACACACACACACATTTCAGCAGTCTGTCTTTTCCAAGTGATGCATCTTCAGCTACTTGGAGCAAGGAGAGAAATATGGGATTGCTTCATTCTTTGCAGTCTTTGATGTTGGACCTGTGTGATTGGTTCATTGTTTGACTGCATTTTTATATTCCTCATTCCCTTTATTGAAGGGAGGGGAGCCACATATGTGTGTTCCGCATGACGAGCTGTTAACTACTGAACACATATTTTACTTGTTCTGATTTAACTAAAACAAGGGAACAATATTTTACTGCTCAGTTGCTGAGGATTTTATTCCAGGAAATTTCTTTGGATCATATATTTGAATACTTGAAAGAGATCAATATTTTTGGAAGATTATAAGTTCGTGATAACTTTGTTGATCTGTTTTTGTTTTTTCCCCATTTTTAACTCTGTTTTTAAAAATCTGACGATATACATTTTTAGCATTTAGTGTGTGTTGACAAAACATGTTTCACCCTAATATAAGTGTACTGGCTGATGGGGCGTAAAAAGCCAAGTAACTTACTTACCTTGATGGTGAACCCATATGATCACTTCATTCTTTTACTGTGTTATTTGATGTTGCACCTGTGTGACTGGTTCATTCTTTTACTGCATTTTTTAAATGTTGAACCTGCCCTGAAAGGAGGCCGGGGATGTCTGATGTCTCCCTCCTGTCTGGAATATCAGGGCTGTCATTTGATTTTTCTTACCTGTCTCCTCTCTTGCTGTTTCTGCCTAGTCCTCTTGCTGTTTCTGTCTTGTCATTTTTCTTCTAATGGTTCATTCTCCTGACTTTTTTCCAGAAAACTCTCAAATATATTTCGTTAAGGGTTAGGCTTTTTTGTATGGCTCTTGTTGAGCATCTAGGAGATGATCGTTGGTAGGTGGTATGTGCAGCTTGCTGCCATATGGCACTGGTATTTGCCTTTGTGCATTTATATAACAATTTTTAATTTTACATTGTGTCTGTTCATTCCTTTTTTATATTCTTCTTTAACCTGGTATCGATAAATTAGACGGAATGGTCTATGATACCAGCATGTCCTGGCCTTTTGTGCTCTCTTAACAGGGGTGATATTGAAGGGACTAACTTCGAAAATTTGTGTCTGATGTTTGTGTATGTATGTTTTATGTTTGCCAAGTCGTTGTTTTTGTAGAGTGACTTGACAGAGAGTTGATATATATGTGAGAAGAGTTTAGAAATGTGTATTTGCTTATGACCTGAGTTTGACTGTCCTGAGGTGACCCTGTGTGGTTGACAGGACATTAAAATCCAATTACTACTACTTATGTTGAACCTGTGTAACTGCTTCTTTCTTTGACTGCTTCGTTTGATGTTGCCCCTGTGTGCATTGAGTCTGTGTGATTGGTTTATTCTTTGATGTTGAACCTGTGTAACTGCTTCATTCTTTGACGTTGAACCTGTGTAAGAGCTGCATTCTTTGACGTTGAACCTGTGTAACTGTTTCATTCTTTGACTGCATTGTTTGATGTTGCGCCTGTGCAGCTGCTTCATTCGTTGACTGCATTCTTTGACGTTGAACCTGGGTGACTGCTTCATTCTTTGACTTTGAACCCGTGTGGTTGCTTCATTCTTTGATGTTGAATGTATGTAACTGGTTTATTTTTTGACATGGAACCTGTGTGATTGCTTCATTTGTTGACTGCATTCTTTGACATTGAACCTGTGTGACTGCTTGGGTTGTTGATTGCATTCTTTTTGACGTTGAACCTGTGTACCTGCTTCATTCTTTGACAGCATTCTTTGACGTTGAACCTGTATAACTGCTTCATTCTTTGATGCTGAACCTGTGTGATTGCTTCATTTTTGTCATTGAACCTGTGTGACTGCTTCATTCTATCACTGCATTCTTTGATGTTGAACGTGTGTAACTGGTGTATTTTTTGACATTGAACCTGTGTGACTGCTTCATTCTATCATTGCATTCTTTGATGTTGAACGTGTGTAACTGGTTTATTTTTTGACATGGAACCTGTGTGACTGCTTCATTTTTTGACTGCATTCTTTGACATTGAACCTGTGTGACTGCTTCATTCTTTGATTGCGTTCTTGGATATGGAACCTGTGTAACTGCTTCATTCTCTGATGTTGAACATGTGTGATGGCTATATTCTTTGACAGCATTCTTTGACGTTGAACCTGTATAACTGCTTCATTCTTTGATGCTGAACCTGTGTGATTGCTTCATTTTTGTCATGGAATCTGTGTGACTGCTTCATTCTTTCATTGCATTCTTTGCTTCGTTGTTTGATGTTGAACCAGCATTTTTGTGCCGTCCAGTGTGCCTCTTGCTCCCCTTGCCCTGCAGGATAGTACTGGACAAGCTGTTGCTATGGGTGACGTGCTCAAACCAGGAGAGCTTCCTTTTTTTGACAGTTGACAGCAGTAGCACCTGTGACAAGCTGTCTCTATGGGTGACATGCTCAAACCAGGAGAGCTTCCTTTTTTTGACAGTTGACAGTAGCACCTGTGACAAGCTGTCTCTATGGGTGACGTGCTCAAACCAGGAGAGCTTCCTTTTTTTGACAGTTGACAGCAGTAGCACCTGTGACAAGCTGTTGTTATGGGTGACGTGCTCAAACCAGGAGAGCTTCCTATTTTTGACAGTTGACAGCAGTAGCACCTGTGACAAGCTGTTGTTATGGGTGACGTGCTCAAACCAGGAGAGCTTCCTATTTTTGACAGTTGACAGCAGCTCGTAGCACCTGTGACCAGCTGTCTCTATGGGTGACGTGCTCAAACCAGGAGAGCTTCCTTTTTTTGACAGTTGACAGCAGCACCTGTGACAAGCTGTCTCTATGGGTGACGTGCTCAAAGCAGGAGAGCTTTCTATTTTTGACAGTTGACAGCAGCACGTAGCACCTGTGACAAGCTGTTGCTATGGGTGACGTGCTCAAACCAGGAGAGCTTCCTATTTTTGACAGTTGACAGCAGTAGCACCTGTGACAAGCTGTTCTATGGGTGACGTGCTCAAACAGGAGAGCTTCCTTTTTTTGACAGTTGACAGCAGTAGCACCTGTGACAAGCTGTTGCTATGGGTGACGTGCTCAAAGCCCGGAGAGCTTTCTATTTTTGACAGTTGACAGCAGTAGCACCTGTGACAAGCTGTCTCTATGGGTGACGTGCTCAAACCAGGAGAGCTTCCTTTTTTTGACAGTTGACAGCAGTAGCACCTGTGACAAGCTGTTGCTATGGGTGACGTGCTCAAAGCAGGAGAGCTTCCTATTTTTGACAGTTGACAGCAGTAGCACCTGTGACAAGCTGTTCTATGGGTGACGTGCTCAAACCAGGAGAGCTTTTCCCTTTTTTTGACAGTTGACAGCTAGCACCTGTGACAAGCTGTCTCTATGGGTGACGTGCTCAAACCAGGAGAGCTTTCTATTTTTGACAGTTGACAGCAGCACGTAGCACCTGTGACAAGCTGTTGCTATGGGTGACGTGCTCAAAGCAGGAGAGCTTTCTATTTTTGACAGTTGACAGCAGCAGGCACCTGTGACAAGCTGTTGCTATGGGTGACGTGCTCAAAGCAGGAGAGCTTTCTATTTTTGACAGTTGACAGCAGTAGCACCTGTGACAAGCTGTTGCTATGGGTGACGTGCTCAAAGCAGGAGAGCTTTCTATTTTTGACAGTTGACAGCAGTAGCACCTGTGACAAGCTGTTCTATGGGTGACGTGCTCAAAGCAGGAGAGCTTTCTATTTTTGACAGTTGAAGCAGTAGCACCTGTGACAACTGTTGTATGGGTGACTGTGCTCAAAGAGGAGAGCTTTCTACTTTGTGACAGTGATGAAGCAGTAGCACCTGTGTGAGTGATGAACAGCTACTGGGTGAGTGTAACAGGACTTCATTTGTGAAATTGACACAGTAGACGTCAAGCTGTTTTAGTGATGAAACAGGTCACTTGTTATTTTTGAAAAGTTGACAGCATGTAGCACCTGTGACAAGCTGTTGCTATGGGTGAGTGCTCAAAGCAGGAGGCTTCTATTCTTGATAGTGTGACAGCAGTAGCACCTGTGTACCGTGCATGAACGGCACTGTGTGAATGAGGAAGCCACTCTGTGAGTGATGAACAGCCACTGGAGTGATGAACAGCACGTGTGAGTGATGAACGCACCTGTGAGTGATGAACGGTCACTGTGTGAGTGATGAACAGCTCACTGTGTGAGTGATGAACAGTCACTGTGAGTGATGAACAGTCACTTGTGAGTGATGAACGGTCACTGTGTGAGTGATGAACAGTCACGTGTGAGTGATGAACAGTCACTGTGTGAGTGATGAACAGCCACCATGTGAGTGATGAACGGTCACTGTGTGAGTGATGAACAGTCACTGTGTGAGCGATGAACGGTCACTGTGTGAGTGATGAACGGTCACTGTGTGAGTGATGAACGGTCACTGTGTGAGTGATGAACAGCCACCATGCAAGTGATGAACAGTCACTGTGTGAGTGATGAACAGCCACCATGTGAGTGATGAACGGTCACTGTGTGAGTGATGAACAGCCACCATGCAAGTGATGAACAGCCACCATGTGAGTGATGAACGGTTACTGTGTGAGTGATGAACTGTCACTGTGTGAGTGATGAACAGCCACTGTGAGTGATGAACAGTCACTGTGTGAGTGATGAACAGCCACCATGTGAGTGATGAACGGTCACTGTGTGAGTGATGAACAGTCACTGTGTGAGTGATGGACAGCTACTATGTGAGTGATGGATAGTCACTGTGTGAATGATAAACAGCTACTGTTCATTTGTCTGGTGCTCAATGATGTGATGGAGCTTTCAGCAGAAGAAGAAAAAAAAGTGGAAATTATTAGAAAAATGAGTAATAAATAATGTAAGTGAGAAAAAAGAAAAGAAAAATTAGTTGTTCAGTTTGTGTATGGGAGACCACATGTGCAAACATTTGTCACACACACACACACACACACACACACACACACACACACACACACACACACACACACACACACACACAGAGAACGGTCACACACACACACACACACAGAGCGGTCACACACACACACACAGCTGTGACAGACAGACAGACACACACACAGAGCTGTGACACACACACACACAGCTGTCACACACACACACATACACACTTGCATGGACACACACGGACACAGTTGTCACACTCACACACACGGACACAGCTGACACACATACACACACACACACACACACACAGCTGTCACACACACACACACACACACACAGCTGTCCCCCCCCCCCCCCACACACACACAACCTCACACACACTCTCTCTAGTCACACACACACACACACACACTGCCACCGTCACCAAATCGGCAGATGCGTTTAGTACTTACTTTACTGTATTTCACAACAGCAGATATTTGGTGACATCAGTGTCATGTAATGTGATTTAAATAAGTGCAAGCAAATTTATTGTAACCAACAAATCATCAGTTTAACATAAATATGCTACTGTTCACTGAACTCTGAAACAATGACTAGCAGTCTATTGATAATTTCAGGAAACTATGTTGAGACACTTTTAGCTACGAATGTTACTGGTACAAATAATGGAAGTACACGTGTAAGTGTCGTTGATGCTGCGATACGCTCCACCGCCCCTCTCCCCACTCCAGAAGCACTCAAATTTCGTTTCGCGTTGGCATCCAATCTTTTCAATGACCTTTAACCTTAACACTACATTCCAACATGGCGACAAAGTAATGATTTGTGTTGCCCGTCGAGAAGGTGATTAGATCGTACGTGGGCTGTATTAGTGCTGCGAGATATTTTATGCCGCTAGAAAGAGTAAGTATTGAATACTTTGTTTACCATATCATGTGTGTTGGTTTGTTTAGATATGTATTGTTGCCATGAACCTTTTTCGATGACTATTTTTATTTTTATTTTTTATTTTTTATAAAGTGAATTTCGAATCCATGTGATCTTAAGAGTTTGAACTTAACTCTGAAGCTGAGTTGTCAGTAGTGAAGGGAGGTACCCGTGATTTTTAACGCCCAATCAATAACCAGATTCCTTCCATCACCACTAACGACTCGGCTTCAAGTTCAACCGAAGTTCACTTCAGTTGAGAGAGAGAGAGAGAGAGAGAGAGAGAGAGAGAGAGAGAGAGAGAGATTAGTTTAAGGATTTATATCGCCCCTTACTTTAACCCTGATCCTGAGATTATTTTGGAAGCGTCTGAAGGTATAGATGAGAATAAGGGGCGCTTTCCTTGAAAATAAAATTTTGCCGACACTTTGACCCGTTTGAGATAAATTTACGCTTCACAGATTCAGATAGGGGTGACATTTGTGTGCGTCATCATGATCATGTGCTGACTGTGGCAATGTCTTATGAGTTGGGGAAAAAAGGTGATTAAAAAATGATTTCCTGATATTAGTGATAACGTCAGCACTACTAGTTCTACATCATGTACATGTATAATTTACATGTGTGCAGTCACGGATTCAGCAGTTGATTTTTATTTTTATAAATTATTTATTTATAAATTATTTATTAATAAAGTGCTTCAGAATAAGACTTTTAAAAGTGAGCCAGTGCATTGGTGCAGAGCAAGAGTACTCATGCTTGTTATAATAAGCTTGTTGGACATAGCTCACTCTGTTTTCATGTTTTGCCAAATGACGTAGTGTAATACGACCCATCCATCACAAAGATAATGACAGTGTGATACGACCCACCCATCACTTAGTCTTTGCCAGGGGAAGCATCATGTAGATTCATTGTCTCCCGGATACACATCAGTTTTAAGGGAACATATTGCAAGTTCTGTGAGTAAGTAACTAATCAAATATACATACTGTACACAGTGCAGATACTGCTAGTGCTAACTAGTAACTGAGATAGTGCTTGCTAAATACAGCACTCAGCCCCCCCAAAAAAGTGTGTGTGTGGGGGGAGGGTGGAGCGAGAGATCAGTTTTTTTATTATCATGGCAAAATTAATTTATATAAAATTTTAAGGTATGAACAATGATGAAACCAGACTTTGTGAAATGGATGATAGAATTAAAAAATAAAATTCATAGTCATCGTATACATGTATAATAATAATGGGTTGTTTTGATTGCTTTTAATTTATTTAGCACTATTCTCTACTCTTGAGCAGACTCACTGCACACTTGTCACATGCGATTCTGAATGAGTGGCTGTAGCTTTTTATGGCATTTTGAATTTCCACCAAAGTGGTGTATTTACAGCGCTGTTTGGTAATTGGTTGTTACATGACTGGTGCCACGTGAAACTCCTGCTGTCTTGGTGCATTCTGTGTAGACCATGCACCATGTTTGACTATGACTATGAGTTGTGCCCTCTCTACCCCCAACACATGCACCCACCCACCCAGTGAGTTGGCTGACCCATCTTCCTAAAAAATATTCAATGGCAAATAGCTTGCAAAATTACAATGCATTAACTACAGTGTAATAATGTTTGAACACAGTAAATTGTGTGTCAAACCGAACAGTTTTAACAGTTAACTCGCCTCCCCCAAGGAAAGCAAACAACAACAACAGCTATTAGTATACATGTAAATGGTTGATGGAAGTAGCAGGCTGGAAGTAGGGAACGACAAATGAGCCACAGCTAGAGGTTCCTGTTTTATTTCATTTCTTTTCTTCTCTTTTGGTGGAATCTATGTGAGGCCATTGGTATTGCCCCTCGCTTTCTCTCATGCTCTCTCACCACGTCTTTTAGTGACGTCCAAAATAACAACACATAAAACATGCGTAAAAAGTGAATGATGCCCACACGAAAGAACACTGACGGAGCGACGTACAGAGTACAACAACACAAACAACGTGCAGATGCACCTGGTTACAGGTATTAATTACCAAACAAAGGAACAGAATTCAGCAGACTACTCTGGTATTATAATGCATAATTAATGCAAAACAGAATGAATTTCTTGCCCAGTGTCAAACAAATTGAACTGGGAATGTCACTGGTCTGAAGTCTGACTCGTGACTCATGTGCACTCTGGCTAATCAGATGCACATCTCTCATTCTCTGTCATAAAATGGAACAGTTATGGCACGTACATGTACATGCACCAGAGCACAAGGATTAAATGTAAAGAGGAAACACCCACCTGCCTGTGCATGCTGATTTATTTATAAACAAGAGGGGGGGGGGGGGGGGGGGGGCTTAAATCATCAGTTGCCTGTCAGAAGACTCAAGTTTGCCCAGCAGCATTGAAAACATACAACTGTAATTTCCGTATTTTACAGACTATGACTATGACGGTTACACTTAGGAGTGTAAATGTGTATGCAGCAGAAGTTGAGTTTTTTTCCCCCCTCTTCAGTTTGTTTGCCTTGAATTTGGGCTCCTCTGGGTGCAGCCGCGTTTATTAGCTCTTAACCAGCGAAGAGTGAAGAAGGTCGTCTCATGACGTAACCATAATGCACATTTCTGCCACGCCTGCCGGTCCTGTTTGCCGACACCAGTGAACAGGGCAGATATTTTTCAAACAGGAGTGGCTCTATAACTAGTATAACTATAAGCAGCATAATAAGGAAGCGAAAATGATTCAAGGAGGCTCAGATAATCACTGTAACTTGTCAGATGCATGGCTGTCTATACGACTGCTAGAGCTGTACAACTACAAGCAAACACACTGCTTCCTTCCCTGTTTAGAATATGCCCCCACCCCTACCCAAATTAAACATCAACAAACAAAAACAAAACAAAAACAATCAAAAAACGACTGATAGTCTGTTTTAAAAATGAAAAAATGTCATTGTTGTGGAGGGCTTGTGATACATTTTGTTTCCTGTTCCCTTTTTGACTCCTCTTTCTATTTTTGTTTTGTTTTTTGTAGCCTGACGTTAATTAACTTTTTCTTATGCTTTTGATTTCAGTTGTATTTTTTAAATTTATTCATCAATGACTTTATACCCTAATTTCGGTTGTAACGTAACTTTATTGTTTTATGTGCGGGATTGGGAGTGGAGATAGCTCAGTGGCTAGTGAGCCAGACTCATGATCGAAGGGCCATCTTTTAAAGCCAAACTGAAAACCTTCCTCTTCTCACAGTATTTCTGTCCTAACTAATATCAGTACCCAGTTTCTGCTACAGTCTGTGTGTGTGTTTGTAATTGTAGTGCGTTTTTTTATATATTTAAAAAAAAGAAATTTAAGTAAATTGTTTTGGTAGGACTATGCTCTACGTGTGTATATAATATCATATTTAGGTTAATATGTATCATGTGAGCGCTCAGGGCGTTGATGAGCGCGTGATAAATGTACATTATTATTATTAGAGTCCCAGCAGGTGTGGTGGGAGAATTTTCTTCTTCACTGTCAGCTTTCTGTGCTGACTCTGATTTCAGTATCTGTTCCACCCATGTTACCACATTAGCATGTAAAAGATCCTGGTCATTCTGCCAAAGTGCAGGTGGCAGGTTACTGCTATAGTGCTAAACATCCATGTGGCTTTGCATGAAGTGACGTGACATGGTGTATGGCTGTATGGTGTACACAACGCATCAAGACAGCAGCAGTTTCACATGGCACCAGCCATGTAACAGCCAAACAGCGCTGTAAGTGTAGGTACACTGCTTTGGTGGATGTTCAAAATGCACTGTAAAAAGCTAAGTAGTGGAGTAATATATAAATATATATATATATATATATATAATATATAATATATTCAAAACACACTGTAAAAAGCTAAGTCACTCATTTAGAATCGTGTGCAACAAAAGCGCAGTGAGTCTGCTGGAGAGTGGAGAATAGCACTATATAAAAGCGATCATCATCATCATCATGATTGGCATCAGTGAGTGTACAGGGCAGCAAGCACTGTTCCTTGTAGTTGTATAATTAACCTTTACACTTGGCAATAAAGTAGTTGTACTAGTACTACACAGCATACACACACATACACACACACAACACACATGACATCCCATGCATAATTATCATTGTTTTGTCCTTCCGCCTTCAACTAGATTGGATGTAGTGATTTTATCTTACTACCAATCTACCATGGACATTCGGGACCTGAATCTGGTGATGCAGCAGTTTACTTAAGCCTTTGACTAGTTAAAGGGCGGTGTCCTCATTCCTCAGTCCCACCCTCTCTCCCCATTCTTTCAGTTCTTGCGGGTGTAATCAACCCTTTTTGGCAAGTCTCAGGTTCACCTGAGTATGACTGTTGAGAAGGTGGATGCTTTAGTTTGTGGCCATGGCATGAGTGAAAAATGCAGGATATCCTGTCATCTTGTCACGCCTCACTGGCTTGAACGATTGAAGATGGGTTTATGTGGCAGGGACAGAGGTATTATTGTACATTACGGTGTTCGGGACCCCTCACTAAGGGCCTCCTGCACCCAGATTCTTCTGCTGTTTATTTTTTTGTCATTCCTTCCGAGGGGCTGAGCCTCTTTCGGTTTAGCTACTGTGCGAAAGCTGGTCCAGCCTGCTTTTCCATTGTGACCAGTTGCTGATTGTGAGTGGGTTAGGTAATGTTACTAATTAGGCGTGCCTGAAATTGTTTGCATTTCTTTTACATCTTCAGTTTCTGTTCCTGTAACATTAGACAGTGTTTTATGACCTGTACAGAGTTTGTTACTTTTAACTTATTGCTGACAGGCAACTTACAGGTAAGATGGTCGTTTGTTTATCTGGACTAGTGGTCACAGTGTGCCATGACAGCTCAAGTCAAGGTGGTCACGAAGATATGAAGGGAGGGGTTTCAGTGATCTTGAAAGGGAAGGGGGAGTCTGTAGTAGGGATTCCGCAGTAAGTACAGTCATGGTATAATCATAATGCCTGAGTGCAGAGCATCTAGCCCTGCAGCGCCAAAAGCATCAGTGAAATAGAAACTAGTTTTTCAGTCACTTCTTCTCGATCGCTGCTATACCGAGAGTCCAGTCTGCAAGATGAATGTAGCTGTCTTCTCCAGTTCCTCCCTGCTGCCGTAGAGTTTGGTGTGTAGCTGGACTGCCGTTGGCCGCACGTTCGTTCTTGCTGTCTGCAGAAGTGGGTAGTGGCTTTCAGTCACGAGAGAGGTGGTCTTAAAAGGTGGTCTTTCGTGTAGGCTGAAAGAGTGGAATGTGCGTACTACATGCATGTTAATGTATACAGTTTTGTGAGCAGCATTGTTGGTGACTGTGGAGAAAAAGGTGGGGTTTGTCTCCTCACATTGTAGCCCCTTACAGAGCTTTGTGATATATATATATATATATATATATATATATATATATATATATATATATATATATATATATATATATATATAAGGCTTGGTGGTTTGTTGCACCAGCTGTGTTGTGTCATGTTGATGTAGTGCACATGGCAGTCTTTTCCTAGTCTGAGGTGGTAGTTCTGCCAGCTGTGTTGCATAATGTTGATGTGGTGCGGCAGTCTCTGTCTCTTCCTCGTCTGAGGTGGTGGTTTGTTGCACCAGCTGTGATGTGTAATGTTGATGTGGTGCGGCAGTCTCTGTCTCTTCCTAGTCTGATGTGGTGGTTTGTTGCACCAGCTGTGTTGCGTAATGTTGATGTGGTGCGGCAGTCTCTTCCTAGTCTGATGTGGTGGTTTGTGACACCAGCTGTGTTGCGTAATGTTGATGTGGTGCGGCAGTCTCTTCCTAGTCTGATGTGGTGGTTTGTGCCACCAGCTGTGCTGTATCATGTTGATGTGGTGCGGCAGTCTCTTCCTAGTCTGATGTGGTGGTTTGTTGCACCAGTTGTGTTGCGTAATGTTGATGTGGTGCGGCAATCTCTGTCTCTTCCTCGTCTGAGGTGGTGGTTTGTTGCACCAGCTGTGTTGTGTAATGTTGATGCGTTGCGGCAGTCTCAGTCTCTTCGTAGTCTGATGTGGTGGTTTGTGCCACCAGCTGTGTTGCGTAATGTTGATGTGGTGCGGCAGTCTCTTCCTAGTCTGATGTGGTGGTTTGTGCCACCAGCTGTGTTGTGTAATGTTGATGTGGTGCGGCAGTCTCTTCCTAGTCTGATGTGGTGGTTTGTGCCACCAGCTGTGTTGCGTAATGTTGATGTGGTGCGGCAGTCTCTTCCTAGTCTGATGTGGTGGTTTGTGCCACCAGCTGTGTTGCGTAATGTTGATGTGGTGCGGCAGTCTCTTCCTAGTCTGATGTGGTGGTTTGTGCCACCAGCTGTGTTGCGTAATGTTGATGTGGTGCGGCAGTCTCTTCCTAGTCTGATGTGGTGGTTTGTGCCACCAGCTGTGTTGCGTAATGTTGATGTGGTGCGGCAGTCTCTTCCTAGTCTGATGTGGTGGTTTGTACCACCAGCTGTGTTGCGTAATGTTGATGTGGTGCGGCAGTCTCTTCCTAGTCTGATGTGGTGGTTTGTGCCACCAGCTGTGTTGCGTAATGTTGATGTGGTGCGGCAGTCTCTTCCTAGTCTGATGTGGTGGTTTGTTGCACCAGCTGTGTTGCGTAATGTTGATGTGGTGCGGCAGTCTCTTCCTAGTCTGATGTGGTGGTTTGTACCACCAGCTGTGTTGCGTAATGTTGATGTGGTGCGGCAGTCTCTTCCTAGTCTGATGTGGTGGTTTGTACCACCAGCTGTGTTGTGTAATGTTGATGTGGTGCAGCAATCTCTGTCTCTTCCTCGTCTGAGGTGATACTTTGTGCCACCAGCTGTGTTGACAATGTGTAACGTTGATGTGGTGTGGCAGTCTCTTCCTAGTCTGAGGTGATACTTTGTGCCACCAGCTGTGTTGATAATGTGTAATGTTGATGTGGTGTGGCAGTCTCTTGCCAAGTTACCAGTCTGAGGTGATACTTTGTGCCACCAGCTGTGTTGACAGTGTGTAATGTTGATGTGGTGTGGCAGTCTCTTCCTAGTCTGAGGTGATACTTTGTGCCACCAGCTGTGTTGTGTAATGTTGATGTGATGCGGCAGTCTCTTCCTAGTGTGAGGTGATGGTTTGTGCCACCAGTTGTGTTCTGTAATGTTGGTGCGGTGTGGTGCGCTCTGGTCTGTCAAGTATCCTTACGAAACCCAGCCAGTGTATTATGTTGTTACTTAAAATAACAAGGACTGTCAACACTGGTGAGCTTGCCCAGTGAAGGGGATCACTCCCATCATATATATCTGTCTGCATCTCTTAGTATGATCTGGCAGTCCTCTCGTTCTCTGTGATCCTCTCATGAAAAGCTTCTCAAAATCCCCCAGACCAGTCTCAGAACTTTTGGTCAGCACTCATTCACATTCTTGGCCCCCCCCCCCAATGTCCCGCGGAGTGTCTGGAACTGCTGCCTACTGATCTGAGAAACTCACCCTCACTTGCCTGCTTTAGATCTCAGCTGGACATGCACTTTTCTCCATCAGTCTGTGAACTAATCTATGTACTGATTACTACAAGAATCTAGTACTTTAGTAGGCTATTTTTCAGATAATAGGTGATATGTATATAATATAATATATATTTAATATGAATCTTAGACTGTGGAAGGTGGCATATGGATAGAGAGAGTGAGGATGGAGAATGGGTAGTGTGGGTGAGTGAGAGCTAGGCAAGGGGGGGGGGGGGGGGGGGTTGAAGGGGGGAGAGACTCAAAGGGAGAGAACTTTTGAGAGAGCATTGGTAATTCGCTAATTGTAATGCATATTTAAGTAGGTGATAGGGGACTGATTTGTGTGCTTGTGTGTGTTTCCTCATGTAGGTGTACAGTCAGTCACCTGATGCTGTGTTAAAATCTTTAAATGTCATTGTGTTTAACATTCCCGGGGTCCTCTAGGCTATACCTGCTTATAGTGACAACTCTGTCTGTAGCCACAATTAGTCATCTGATATTCCGTGTTAAATATTGATATTGTATAATAGCATTCCCAGAGTCCTCTAGGCTATACATGTATGTATACTCATACTGTCATAGTGACAGCTCTGTCAGCGGCCACTGTCAATAACCTGGTGCCATGTTAAATGTTTGCATCTCTCTCTCTCTCTCTCTCTCTCTTCTCTCTCTCTCTTCTCTCTCTCTCTCTCTCTCTCTCTCTCTCTCTCTCTATATATATATATATATATATACATTGCCTGACTGCCTGAGCCCTCTAGGCTATTCATGTATGTATACTCATACTGTCATAGTGACAACTGTCAGCAGCCACAGTCACCTGGTGCTGTGTTAAATGTTCATATCATTCCCTGACTGCCTGAGCCCTCTAGGCTATACATGTATGTATACTCATACTGTCATAGTGACAACTGTGTCAGCAGCCACAGTCACCTGGTGCTGTGTTAAATGTTCGTATCATTCCCTGACTGCCTGAGGCTTCTAGGCTATACATGATTGCATACTCACGCTGACATGGTGACAACTCTGTCTGTGGCCACAGTTGGTCACCTGATGTGGTGCTAAATGTTATTGTCTTTAGCATTCCCTGAGTCCTCTCAAAGAAAGGCTCTAGCAGTCTAGGCAATATATGCTGATACAGTGATTGTAACAACTCTGTCTGTGGCCACAGTCACTCACCTGTATCATTGGCGGGAGCTGCCACAGGTATCATTTTTGTCACGACAAACACATGTTTGTCGTGACAAAACACATCTTTTGTCATGACAAAAGTATGCTTGCTGCAACAAAACTTTTGTCGCTACAAAGTTATGTTTGTCATGACAAAATATTTTTGTTGCGACAAAAGTTTTGTCGCGACAAATATTTGTTGTGACAATACTTTTGTCGCGACAAGCATACTTTTGTTGCCACAAAAGACGTGCTTATCATGAAAAAAGTAAGCTTGTAAGTAAGTAAGTAAGTAAACATGGTGCTTAACGTCCACAGAAACCACAAGGCTTATTAGGGACGGAGAGTAAGCTTGTCATGACAAAATTATATTTGTTGCGACAAAAATATGTTTGTTGCAAAAAAAAAGTTTTGTTGTGACAAGCACACTTTTTTCACAACAAAACTTTTGTGGCGACAAAAATTATACTTGTGGCAGCTCACACTAATGATACACCTGATGCTGTGTTAAATGTTGATATATATAATATTGTATGATAATTAGCATTCCCTGCCTGCCTGAATCTTCTAGGATATACATGATGTACACTCATACTGTCATAGTGAAGATAGTTCAGGAGCTGTGTGAGAGTCGAGGTGGCAGTCCTGAGCTGTCCGTCCTAACGAGCCTTCTGGTTTCTGTGGACGTAAAGAATTATTGAACCGTGCTTCGGCATTGGTCACAACTTGTCCCTAATATGTCAACTGACATCAGAGGACATTAAGCATCACTTCATCATCATCTGTCATACTCATAGTGAAGATAGTTCAGGAGCTGTGTGAGAGTTGAGGTGGCCGTCCTGAGCTGTCAGTCCTAACGAGCCTTCTGGTCTCCGTGGACGTAAAGAATTATTGCACCATGCTTCGGCATTGGTCACAACTTGTCCCTAATATGTCAACTGACATCTGAGGACATTGAGCATCACTTCATCACCATCATCGTCATAGTGACAACTCTGTCTGTGGCCACAGTTGGTCACCTGATGCCATGTTTAACGTTATTGTGTTTAGTGTTCTCTGAGTCTTGTCTGTAATATTGACAGCTCTGTCTGTGGCCATGTGTTAAATGTTATTGTGTTTAGCATTCCCTGA
>JABMCL010003730.1:55000-82500 GCA_018857735.1 Alviniconcha marisindica
TGTGTGTGTGTGTGTGTGTGTGTGTGTGTGTGTGTGTGTGCGTGTGTGTGTTTGTAGTGTTGGTTTTTTATAAAAAAATTTTTTTATAATACTTTATGTAAATTGTTTTGGTAGGACTATGCTCTACATGTGTATAGAATATAATATTTAGGTTAATATGTATCGTGTGAGCGCTCAGGGCGTTGACAAGCGCATGATAAATGTACATTATTATTATTATCGGCAGTTTGTGCAGCAGGTCTCACTGACAGCAGATTCAGCTGGAGAGTGCATGTATGTTGAAGCTGTGTGCTCCGGGGCCCAGAAGCACATCTGCTTTCTCCAGTGACTCAGAGCATTTGGCGTTAGTACAGACACTGCTGCTGTTCTGTTCTGCTACCATTGAAAGGGTGATTAGATATATATATATATATGGCATAACATCTTTCTGTGGAATTGGAAACCTGTCAGTTCAGTCCAAATCACAGCTCCTGCGCATCACAAGCACTTCTTCAAAAATAGTACTTAGTAGGCTGTACTCTCTCTCTCTCTCCTTCACTCCACGAAATCTTTGAACAGACCCCAGTACGACAAGCACAAAAGATCTGCTCTGATCCTACACACGTCCTTCACGCAGAATATCAACTGCTAGGTAAACGTTATGGAATCCCAAAGTGCAAACTCAGATGCTACAAGTACTCTTTCATTCCACTCTCTATCAAAGAATTAAACCAGCACATGTATGTAGAGTCAGTGTTCTACCCCGGGAGCACACAGCTAGATCAACTGCATGTTGCAGGTCTTTCATGCTGTGTCAGACTGTGTATATATATGTGTGTGTGTTGTGTGTGTGTGTGTGTGTGTGTGTGTGTGTGTGTGTGTGTGTGTGTTCATGAGAGCGTGTTGCTGTTGTTGTGGTTTGTGTATGTCAGGTCACAGAAAAGGTGCAGTCACAGTGTTGTGTGTGTGTTGTGTGTGTTTTTTGGTGTGTTTGTCAATGCATGCACATGTGTGTTGTGTGTGTGTGTGTGTTGTGTGTGTGTGTGTGTGTGTGTGTGTGTGTCATGAATGTGTGTGTGTGTAGTAAAGATGTGTGTGTGTGTAGTGTGTACAGGCATGCACCACATCAGTGTGTGTGTTGTGTTGTGTGTGTGTGTGTGTGTGTGGTGTGTGTGTGTGTCACTGTGTGTGTGTGTGTGTGTGTGTGTGTGTGTGTGTGTGTTGTGTGTGTGTGTGTGTGTGTGTGTGTGTGTGTGTGTGTGTGTGTGTGTGTGTGTGTGTGTGTGTGTGTGTGTGTGTGTGGTGTGTGTGTGTGTGTGTTGTGTGTGGGTGTGTGTGAGTGTGAGTGTATGTGTGTGTGTGTGTGTGTGTGTGTGTCACTGTGTGTGTGCGTGCGTGCGTGTGTTTTACAGTTTTAGCTAGTATAATTGTAGTTTGTTTAAACACTTTTTTGTTTGTTTTTAACACACACAAAATCATGGTATGTTTTATTCCAAAAAGCATTTTTTTAATTATTATATCTATCTATCTGTATTTATCTCTCTCTGAAGTAGGTTAACATGGTGCTTAATGTCCACAGAAACCATAAGGCTTATTAGGGAAGTGGGTTTGGGGGTGGGGTGGGGTGGAGATTATATACCTGTTGCTACACTGTCGCCACCGGAATGACTTCTGCATTAAGGTGGGCAGCGATGAGAGCCATTTTAAATTTAATGTTTCATAAACATGAGGGACAAAGTCACAAGACCGTGTCCACAGACCACAACTTTTGAAGAGAAAGGAAAACCGAAGCGGATTCGAACCAAGGTCCCTCTGCTTGCCAGCCTACCCTAACGCCTTACCGCTAGGCCAAACCATATATATATATTATATATATATTTATATACACACGCCGAGAAAAATAAGACTTGTTAGAAGTTCCCATGAGGATTTTATTGTTAGCAAGCTTTCAGTTTCACTTCTCTGAGGCTTCATGAGAAGGAAAAAAAAAAATATATATATATATATACGCCAAGAAAAATGAGACTTGTTAAAAGTTCCCATGGGGATTTTAGACAGTTTTGTTGTAGAGAATTTTTATAATTCATTTCATTGTAGATAATTTTCATAATTCCTTTTATTAGAACAGTAATTTTTAAGAGGGGGACCTCGTGAAGAGGCAATTTTTATGTGATATGCATAGCTTATGTCTGTTGGATTTCTCATGTATTTATTTATGAATGACTTTTTACCTGGATGTTTGATTGCTGTTGTTGTAATTTAACAATGTTTTATGATTGGTGTGAATGTGTGATGAATGTACCTGGCACCACAAAACATTCCAGTGCAATTGTATTGATACTTGGCAATACAGTTGTATTGTATTGTATTATTGTTAGCAAGCTTTCAGTTTCTGACTCTGAGGCTTTGTCAGGAAATGAACACAAGTAAAACTAGTCACCATTTCAACCATAAAAGAGTTCACACCAAGTAAAAAATAAAAAATAAACCAAATCAGGCTAGAAACAGTTCACAGCACTGCAAAAGTTCCCTTTGTATCATTTTATATATACATGGTGTTTTTATGCTGCTGTAATACAAGTAGTGCTATATATATATATATATGGTAGGATACAAATTTGATTTTAACAGCAGTTTGTGTAGCGAGTCTCAGTGTATTATATCTTATCTTATCTATATTATATATAATATGTCTAGATCTTTGCAGAGAAAAGTAAGGCTTGACAAAAGTTCCCATGAGGATTTTATTGTTATCAAGCTGTTGCCTCTGAGGTATCATCAGGAAATGAATACAAGGAAACCTAGTCGTCATTTCACGAGCTCATACGGACATACCAAGTTAAAAAACAAAAACAAACTCAAAACAGTTTGCAGCACTACGGAAGTTATATTTATACACAGTGTTTTTAATGTTATGCTGATGCAGTACTCGTAGTGCAGTGGTAGGGTACAGATATGATTTTAATAGCAGTTTGTGTAGCGGGTCTCGGAATATAATTATATGAGCCTGTGATAAAATATAATATATATATATATATATATATAGCCCTGGTCCGTTTGTGTGTTGATATTTCATTTTGTCCTACTGCAGTCATATCAAGCTGTGGTTGATTTTATTCATGATATAATGGTGAGGAATCAGAGTAAAAATTAACGGCCTACATGGTGAGGATTACAAGCAAATGAGCAACAGCGTCTCCTGTGCTATAGTCTGTTGAAGATTCCCCTGGAAGCACAAAACATTGCCGCTGGCACTGGCAGATGTATGGGTTTTTTTTTTTTTGTAAGGCGCTTTCAGCAATGTCTTTCTTTGGATTATGTTGCGCCATAGAACTGGAAGTGTGATGTATTATTATCATCATTAACAAAAATAAAAAATAAAAAGTTAAGAGGCAAGGGGAAAGAAATATAGGTTTCATACTTGTGGTATGAATTTCTGCAAAACATTGTATGTGGGGGCTTGCAGTTGTAGGCATAAATGATACAGGTAATTTTAACTGACATCGGTTCTTGCTTTATTTTGAAGAAGTAGTACTGCTTGGAGCTGAGCATGGAAAGTGTGTACGTTTAGACAGGTTAATAGAACTGTTAGTAGTATTCTAGTAATACTATTTTTTCTTCTTCTAGTAATACTATATAATTTAGTTATTTACAGATGTTAATAGTAGTACTATTCTAGTAATAGCACATTTCGAGATGAAAATAGTAGCATTCTAGTAATAGTATATTTAGAGATGTTAACAGTAACAGTAGTAATAGTGTTCCTAGTAATAGTTCATTTAGAGATGTTAATAGTAGTAGTATTCTAGTAAAAGTATATTTAGAGATGTTAATGGTAGTAGTATTCTAGTAAAAGTATATTTAGAGATGTTAATGGTAGTAGTATTCTAGTAATAGTATATTTAGAAGTAGAAGTGTTAAAATAGTATTCTAGTAATAAACAGTCGGACACCTGCTTGCATCTGTATGACCTGTTTCTTTCTCCAGTTGTTCTAGGAGTCTTTTCGTCATTCAAGTTCATTGTGTGTGGTCACCTTTGGCAGCAAGCCTTGCCGGTAAACGTTGCGGAGGCGGAAGGAGCAGCGTAACGATGAAAGGGAAGATGACAGTGTCCCAGGCCAAGTTCCAGTACTACCGCCACAACTACTGCCTGGTCTGCATGACTGGCTTGCTGGGTTGCCGATGGCACCGCTACCAACAGTCCACACGGGACAACAGAAAGGTGGGCGGGGAAATGGACTCAGCTATTCTTCTTGCAGTGTTTCCTGTTTGTGTTACTGTAATAGACTAGTATGTCTGTGTGCGTGCGTTATGTCTGCAGTGTGTTTACTTTTTGTTTTTGTTTACCGGACTATCCAGGGGTCAGGTTAGCGCACATTTTATGTGTATTTTGCACAGTTTCGAATGTTGCATGCACATTTTTTTTTTTTTTTTTTTATAGATTGTTGACATGTAATGTGTACACAAAAATTGGATCAAGCCAAGTCAAGTCAAAAAACTTTAATCATCCCTGACAGGGCAATTCAACTTAACTAAAGGATGACTAGTTTCCTGACTAGTCACTGACAGGAATAAATCTAGAAAGGACTAGGGTCATAGCAGTGCCTGTGCCTTGCTGTGCTTGAACCACTCTTTCTCTGCTTGCCCCATTTTTCAGTAACTAAAAGTAGCAATCTGTCATGACACACAGACAGCAGCACCCTTTTATCAGTTTCCTTTTTTGCAACACTGTTGTCCTGGTTTTAATTTCACGCGGATTTTTTACCTGATCAGTGTGAAACAGATTGAGCAGGGAGTAAGTGTAAAAGCGGCAGCAAGCTGCATTATTTTGCTGTTCTTTTCATTTATTTTAAGTTTAAAAGTGGCTGCTGGAGGGGGAAACAGTCACCGTTATGACAGGCACTGACAACTGATAGTGCTAGAGCTGGTACACACGCATGCATGTACGCACATACATGCACACACACACACATACACACACACACACACACAACACAACACAACACAAAACACAACACAACACAACACAACACAACACAACAACACAACACGCACCGCACCGCACCGCACCGCACCACACACACACACACACACACACACACACACACACTCATGCATGCATGCACACATGCACACGTCTTGTCACTGTCTTTTTCATTGTTCACACAACAGTGATCTGCCAAGACTGGCTTGAGTACGAGTTTACAGAGGAGTTTTGAATGTGTATAATTTACTTACAACAGACTGTGCTTCTTGTAATGGTTTTCTACTTCTGAATGTAATTCTCTGCAGAGTAAGTAAAAACGACACTAATACCTCGTTGTGCCCACCTCCCCCATTGCTAAGTGGGAGCGGGGATAGCTCAGTGGTTAGAGCGCCGGACTCGTGATCGAAAGGTCGCGGGTTCGAATCCGTGCTGGAGCGGCAGGAGAATTTTCTTCTCCAGGGTCAACTTCCTGTTCTGACTCTTATTTTGGTATCCGTTCCACCCCCGTGTAACCGCAGTAGCACGTAAAAAAGACCCTGGTCATTCTGCCGAAAGCGCAGGTGGCAGGTTACAGCTAAACACACAAACACACATACACCTTACGTATGTGGCTTTGCATGAAGTGACATGATGCATGGTTGTATGGTGTACACAGAACGCGCCGAGATGGCAGCAGTTTCATGTGGCACCAGCCATGCCAGCGCTGTAAGTACACCACTTCAGTGGATATTCAAAAAAACGTGCTATAAAAAGCTATTCACTCATGTAGAAACACATGCGAGCGCAGTGAGTCTGCTTGAGAGCGGAGAGTAGCGCTATATAAAAGCGATCAATAATATAATAATGTAATGGAGTGGAAGAGCCGCGTAGAAGGACAGGACAGTGACCCAGGCAGCGGAGTCAGTCAAAATGGAGACCACAGCAGGCGAACGGCAGCAGTCAGGTTTTTATTTGCTCAGCAGCAGACAACTTTCTCAGCACTCCCAAAATCTTCACGCGCACGCATAGATAAGAAAACTGCGCGGGCCGCAAAGAACACACGCTATTGTTTGTTTTTGAGTGTAATGGAGTGGAGTGGTAGAAGGACAGGACACAGGCAGCGGAGTCAGTCAAAATGGAGACCACAGCAGGCAGCGACGGCAAACAGGCTTTATTCTACAGCAGCAGACAACTTTCTCAGCACTCCCAAAATCCTCACGCGCACGCATAGATAAGAAAACTGCGCGGGCCGCAAAGAACACACGCTATCGCAACAATGAAATCAGCCCTCTGGACCACAAAATGGCTGACTATTGTGTTTCCTTGGCCCGCACAAATACAGTTTCCTCAGCAATAACTAAACTAATTAAAACATGAAAAACATCAAATGAAAGCTACAATTACAACCTTTTAAACCGTATAAACAAAATGTACACACATGACTTATTTAATTTGCAACAAGAGTGGGAAGCGTGGCTTGCACCTGTCTCTAAGCAGATTCGTACAACTACATCACAACTAACACAATGTACAAAATATAACTGTCAATAAAACTTACATCAGAATAAAGTGCACGCTCCCACGGTTAAAATGGTACATAACAATTACAATACAACGCTCTGTAAGAGAAGCAAGACACACTCAAAGATTAGCACTAAAACAATCGGTGTGAACTTTTGCCTGGGGTGCGTTATCTTAGTCGCAACAGCGCTGATAGTGATATCAAGTAGTCTATGAATACAACTTAGCTTCTACAGTACACAATACTTAATAAGTTAATTTCAACCCAAAATAAACACTAAACATGAAGTCAGCTAAGCAAAATACTATACAACAAAGCACTGATCGACACAGAATTACTTTCATCGAGTCAAAACAACGATTCACTACTATTCACTAGTAGGCCTACTCATAAACAGAGAACGCGCCATGCAGACGACGGCTATAAAAAGAATGGACCCAGAGAGGCATCGGCTACTGATTAAGCTCGATCCTGCATCTAAATAAGATCTAAATAAACATTCTAAGATGCCAGATTATATTACACATGGCTTAGTGCATAAAAAGGACTAGGTAAACAAAGAGTAGGTAAACAAACAAGCGGTCAAAATATTAAGGGAGTAAACAGATTTGAAAATGGCGCGCACCGGCGGCTATTGCCGGTCGGCTGTGAGAAGGCCATGTGGCGTTACGCAACACGCAGCGCTTCAAAACAAAAGCGTCGTCTGCTCCGGTTCCCAGGTTACTAACAGTACAGTAATGAAATTGCATGGATCTGATAACTGGGGCGGGATTATTGTAAAAACGTACAAAGAGCACTTGCTCACAATAATAATAAGTGTCATATATATATATATATATATATACATGTGACTGTGAGAATATGCTTTGTGATTACTAACATAGCAAGCACTGAAGCAATATCTTTACTGACTGTATGATGTGTATTGTTGATGCCTTTTCTGCTATATCACATCACACATATTCCAGTTTTGAGAGGATTTGGGTGGGGGGGGGGGGGGTTGGGGGGGGGGGGGTGGTCATAGTTTTTGTTTTGTTGTTTGCTGCATTGAGTTTCGTGCTTATTTAGGTGTTCGGTATTGACAGAATACCTGCATTGTATGAAAACAGCATGGTGATGTGTAAACAATTTCTTTTTGCAGAGAGATATTTTCTGGTTCAGCCTTTTCACCCTGACATTCCTCTACATCACATTCTACTTCTACTTCTGGCTGGTAGCAGACAATGACTACAACAACGTAGAATGGTAAGAATGATCCGAGAGTGATGGGACTGGGAGGGAAAATGTCGATGAGGGTGATCTGTAAAACTGGTCCCTATGACAGAATAATCTTGTCATTTGCCAACATTTACACAACAGTGGTCTGTCATTGCCATAATTCTTACAACAGTGATTTGTCATTTGCCATTATTCACACAACAGTGGTTTGTCATTGCCATCATTCACACAACAGTGATTTGTCATTTGCCATTATTCACACAACAATGATTTGTCATTGCCAACATTCACACAACGGTGATTCGTCATTTGCCAGCATTCACACAACAGTGATTCGTCATTTGCCAGCATTCACACAACAGTGATTTGTCATTTGCCAGCATTCACACAACAGTGATTTGTCATTACCAACATTCACACAACTGATTTGTCATTGCCAACATTCACACAACAGTGACCTGTGATTGCCAACATTCACACAACAGTAATTTGTCATTGCCAACATTCACACAACAGTAATTTGTCATTGCCAACATTCACACAACAGTAATTTGTCATTGCCAGCATTCACACGACAGTGGCCTTGTCATAGCCAGCATTCACACAACAGTGATAGTGGTCTGTCCTTGCTAGCATTCAAACACCAGTGATCTGTCATTGACAGCATTCACACAACACGACAGTGATCTGTCACCGACAGTTTTTTGCCTGGGAGTGGGACAGTGGAGTGTATGAAATGCCTCAAGCTGCTTTTGTTCTGTGGCAGGTACATGTTTAACAGCCTGAAGACATGGATACCGTGGTACAGAATCATGCTGTCTCTCACCTGTGCTGCATTTGGTTACTTTCTCTTAGTCATGGTGAGTGTGTTTACGGTCGTGCCTTGGTACACCAGCTTGCTGCCTCTCACCTGTGCTGTGTTTGGTTACATTCTCTTAGTCATGGTGAGTGTGTTTACAGTCGTGCCTCGGTACACCAGCTTGCTGCCTCTCACCTGTGCTGTGTTTGGTTACATTCTCTTAGTCATGGTGAGTGTGTTTACAGTCGTGCACTGGTACACAAGGCTTGCTGCCTCTCACCTGTGCTGTGTTTGGTTACATTCTCTTAATCATGGTGGGCGTGTTTACTGTCATGTCTTGGTACACAGGCTGGCTGTCTCTCATCTGTGCTGTGTTTGGTTACATTCTCTTAGTCATGGTGAGTGTGTTTACAGTCGTGCCTCGGTACACCAGCTTGCTGCCTCTCACCTGTGCTGTGTTTGGTTACATTCTCTTAGTCATGGTGAGTGTGTTTACAGTTGTGCATTGGTACACAAGGCTTGCTGCCTCTCACCTGTGCTGTGTTTGGTTACATTCTCTTAGTCATGGTGAGTGTGTTTACAGTCGTGCCTTGGTACACAGGCTGGCTGTCTCTCACCTGTGCTGTGTTTGGTTACATTCTCTTAGTCATGGTGGGCGTGTTTACTGTCAAGTCTTGGTACACAGGCTGGCTGTCTCTCATCTGTGCTGTGTTTATTTACATTCTCTTAATCATGGTGGGTGTTTTTACAGTCACGTCTTGGTACAGAATCATGCTGTCTCTCACCTGTGTTGCGTTCAGTTACTTTCTCTTAATCATGGTGAATGTGTTTACAGTCATGCCTTAGTACAGAATCATGCTGTCTCTCACACCTGTGCTGTGTTTGTTTACATTCTCTTAATCATGGTGGGTGTGTTTACAATCATGTCTTGGTACACAATTATGCTGTCTTTCACACCTGTGTTTATAAATTTACATTCTCTTAATCGTAGTGGGTGTGTTTACAGTCATGCCTTAGTACAGAATCATGCTGTCTGTCACACTTGTGCTGTGTTTACATTTTCTTAATCATGGTGGGTGTGTTTACAATCATGTCTTGGTACACAACTGTGCTGTCTTTCACACCTGTGTTGTGTTTGTAAATTTGCTTTCTCTTGTGCTGTGTTCAGCTGCTTTCTCTCAGTTATGGTGAGTGTGTTTACAGTCATGCCTTGGTACAGAATCATGCTGTCTCTCATCTGTGCTGTGTTCAGTTGCTTTCTCTCGGTCATGGTGAGTGTGTTTACAGTCATGCCTTGGTACACCAACTTGCTGCCTCTGTGCGTGCGACTGCCTTCTGTTCTGTACAGATGCCAACCTTGAGTTACTTGAGATTAGCAGTGTTCATTCATCATAAAACAAAAGTGACAGCTTTGTGCTAGTTGATTGGTTAATGGTAGGATCAAATCTGACCTCAAGTTTGCTCGGGATTAGCACTCCATGCAACCCAGCACAACAGTGACAGCTTTGTGTTAGTTGTTTGGTCATTGGTAGGGTCAAATCGGATCTGCTGTGTTGATTGTGTGAAGAAGTTGTAGCTTAGAATGCAGCCACAGCTACAACAACAACAGCAACAAAAAAAGAGAGAGAGAGCGGGAAAACACTGTAATAGCCAAGGGCACTCCTGACCCCCCCCCCCCCCCCCTCCCCCCCCCCTGCCCTTCCCTCTCCCCCTGACCCCCATCTCTCAACCCCACCCCACCTCTTTCCCCTCTCTCTTTTTGTCCTTTCCTCTCTCTAGTTCTTTTCAGCAAGCTTGGCATTGCATTCACGCATTAGCCTTTCATTGTAACAAATGATACAGCTCAAATTGAGTTTAGATTTGGATGGATTTGTTGACTGATTGTGCAGTTGACACAGTGTTTATCTGTTGGTTGACTTGATCAGTTGATGCAGTGTTTGACTGGTTGGCTAGCTGATCAAATGATCAGAGTTTGGTTGACTCTCGGTTGACTGATCAGTTGACGCAGTGTTTGACTGGTTGGCTAACTGATCGATTTATCAGAGTTTGAGTGATTGGTTGACTGATTAGTTGACACTGTCATGATTGATCAGTTGACAACTGATCAATGTTTGATGGATCAGTTGATACAATGTTTGACTGGTTGACTGATAGTTGACACAGTGTTTGACTGCCTGGTTGATGGAATAATTGAGGCAGTGTTTGATTGATAATTGAGTGACTTGAATGATCAAAGTTTTATTGATTGGTTGACTGATCTGTTGACGCTGTGTTTGACTGATTGGCTAACGGATCAAATTATCAGAGTTTGAGTGATTGGTTGACTGATAGTTGACACTGTTGTGTCTGATCAGTTGACAATGTTTGATGGATCAGTTGATACAGTGTTTGACTGATTGGTTGACTGATAGTTGACACTGTGTTTGATTGCCTGGTTGATGGAATAATTGAGGCAGTGTTTGATTGATTAGTTGACGGACTTGTTTGCTGACAGATTTGATGCGGTGCTCGAGTAATTAGTTGACTGACTTGTTCACTGACAGATCTGAGGCAGTGTTTTAAATTGATTAGTTGACTGACTAGTTTGCTGGCTGACTGGTCTGTTGCAGATCCTCTACCTGTGCCATATAGGGCATGGCCATCAGATCTTCATCCACCCAGTTCACATCGTTCTCATCCTGCTGTCCCTCGCCGCCTGCATCGCCGTCACCATTGCCGTGGACGAGATGTGGAATTCAGAATTCCACGTCATCTACTTATCTCTACAGGTCAGCATCTGCTTGCAATACTTTGGGGAGGGATGGGCGAGGTCAGGGGTATGTTGATGGGTGCTTGTGTTGGTGTGTGTGTGCATATATCCGTTTCTGTATATTTATATATTATAAAAAGGCCTTTGGGTGAGACTACAAACTGAGGTCACCCGTGTGTATATAATTATATGCATGCAAAAAAGAACACATACAGATGTCAAAGATCCTGTAGTCCATGTCAGAGTTTCATGGATTATAGAAACACTAATATAACACTGCATGCAACCCCCATCAGGCCCCCCCCCCCCCCCCCCCCCCAAAAGAACAGACAGACCTGTTCAGTGCAGTGAGTCTACTTGAGAACAGAGAATGGCACCATGTAAAAGTGTTCAAAACTGCATGCTCACACGCGTGCGCACACACACACACACACACACACACACACTTGCATCTCAGGGCAGTGGGACTGAAGAAAAGTTTTTTGAGAACAGAGAATAGCACCATATAAAAGTGATCAAAACACACAAATGTACACACACATGCACGCACACATGCACACATGCACACACACAGACACACACACACACACACACACACACACACACACACACACACACGCACACACACACACACACACACACACACACACACACACACACACACATGCACACACACACACACACACGCACACACACACACACACACAACACACACACACACACACACACACACACACACACACACACACACACACACACACACACTTGGATCTCAGGGCAATGGGACTGAAGAAAAGGTTTTTGAAAAGAGAAAGGTTTTCAACTTCAAGGAAGATTCAAAACAAAACAAAACAAAACAAAACACTGACAGGTAGACGGATGGGCAGAAACAGAGAGCTGGTTCCAGACAGCACAGGATAACAGACATAATTATCAGTAAATTTGCTTATTCACTGCTGTGCGTTATTAAACTCACCATACTGTTAATAAAAAAACTGATAAAGCTGTAACATAGACATTCACAGTAACATGGTCATAATGTAAGCTGTCATTCAGCAGCCAGTTAAATGCTGTGTAACGTACGCGTGCTTTGTGTTTTGTGTTCAGTGCGGTGATGTCTGGTTGCAGATGGTGGGGCCATTCTTGCACATAGGAGCCGTGGCCATCATGACGACCATGATGTGGTTTATATCACACAGCTGGTACAAGCTGTCACGCAGATGTAAGTCACCCAGCTCTTGGGCTTTTTGTCTTTGTTAGAGTAATACAGCTTGTTTTAAAGTGCGTGAAACTGTGTGGAGAGTAATACAGCTTGTTTTAAAGTGCGTGCAACTGTGTGGAGAGTAATGCAGCTTGTTTTAAAGTGCGTGCAACTGTGTGGAGAGTAATGCAGCTTGTTTTAAAGTGCGTGCAACTGCGTGGAGAGTAATGCAGCTTGTTTTAAAGTGCGTGCAACTGCGTGGAGAGTAATGCAGCTTGTTTTAAAGTGCGTGCAACTGCGTGGAGAGTAATACAGCTTGTTTTAAAGTGCGTGCAACTGTGTGGAGATTAATACAGCTTGTTTTAAAGTGCATGAAACTGGTGGGTAATACAGTTTTTTTAAAGTGCTGACAACTCAGGTGGATAATACGCTTGTATTTAGTGATGCACTGTCGTGTTTTGTATAACCTGCTAGGTGCCATTTAGGTGTTTAAACACTATCGGGAGTATACAGTTCTTGGCTAGTCACATTTAGGTGTGTTATCACTATCTTGGTATACAGTATCTTGGCTAGCACCATTTAGGTGTGTTATCACTATCTTGGTATACAGTGTCTTGGCTAGCACCATTTAGGTGTTGATGGCACTATCTTGGTATACAGTATCTTGGCTAGTGCCATTTAGGTGTGTTATCACTATCTTGGTATACAGTGTCTTGGCTAGCACCATTTGGGTGTTGATGGTGCTATCTTGGTGTACAATATCTTGGCTAACACCATTTGGATATATATGCTATCAATGTTTTGGTATACAGTGTCTTGGCTAACACCGTTTGCATGGGGATGGCAGTAAGTTGGTGTCTACAACCTTGAATAACACTATTTTGGTGTGCATGGTGCTATCTTGGTTTACAGTATCTTGAATAACACTATTTGGGTGTGTGGTGATGCTATTTTGGTTCACAGTGTCTTGAATAACACTATTTGGGTGTGGGTGGTGCTATTTTGTGTACATCTTGAATAACGCTGTTTGGTTGTGGATGGTGCTATCTTGGTTTACTGTATCCTGAATAACGTTATTTGGGTGTGGATGGTGCTATCTTGGTTTAGAATATCTTGAATAACAGTATTTGGGTGTGGATAGTGTTATCTTGAGTACAATATCTTGAATAACACTATTTAGGTGTGGACAGTGCTATCTTGGTTTACAATATCTTGAATAATGCTATTTGGGTGTGGACAGTGCTATCTTGGTGTACAATATCTTGAATAATGCTATTTGGGTATAGATGGTGCTATCTTCTGTACAGTATCTTCAATAACACTATTTGGGTGTGGATGGTGCTATCTTGGCTTACAGTATCTTGAATAATGCAGTTTGGGTGCGGATGGTGCTATCTTGGTTTACAGTATCTGGAATAAAGCAGTTTGGGTGTGGATGGTGCGATCTTGGTTTACAGTATCTGATGGTGCTATCTTGGTTTACAGTATCTGATGGTGCTATCTTGGTTGACAATATCTTGAATAATGCTATTTGAGTGTGGATGGTGCTATCTTGGTTTACAGTATCTGATGGTGCTATCTTTGGTGCTATCTTGGTTGACAATATCTTGAATAATTCTATTTGGGTGTGGAGGGTGCTCTCTTGGTTGACAATATCTTGAATAACACTATTTGGGTGTGGAGGGCGCTATCTTGGTTGACAGCATCTTGAATAACACTATTTGGGTGTGGATGGCGCTATCTTGGTTGACAGTATCTTGAATAACACTATTTGGGTGTGGAGGGCGCTAACCTTGTGCATGTTAAAATCTTCTTGAATAACACTATTTGGGTGTGGATGGCGCTATCTTGGTTGACAGTATTAATAACCTATGGGTGCTGGAGTGGCGCTATGGTTGACAGATCTTGAATAATCTATTTGGGTGTGGATGGTGCTATCTTGGTTGACAGTATCTTGAATAACACTATTTGGGTGTGGACATCGGGCTGTAAAAACTTGGTTGGCAGCCCCTTTGAATAACACTATTTGGGTGTGGATGGCGCTTCTTGGTTGACAGAATATCTTGAATAACACTATTTGGGTGTGGAGGGCGCTAACCTTGTGCATGTTAAAATCTTGGCTGGCAGCGCCTGAATAACACTATTTGGGTGTGGAGGGCGTTAACCTGGTGCATGTTAAAATCTTGGCTGACGGCACGTGGCGCTGTGTGTTGCAGTGTTGCAGCTGCTGTGGCTGGTTGTGATCCTGGGTGTGATGGTGGGTCTCTACATATCTCCACTCTACATCCTGTGTCCCTGCATCACCACATCTCCCAGCATGCCGCACAAGCCTAAACTCTTCGCTCACCGTGGCGCCGAAGGGGTGAGTCCTGATGTGTACGTCTCGTGCAAACTCCAAGCACTGGTTTACGACATCCTTCCTTCAACCGCTGCCATATTTAGTTACGCCATAGGGTCCAGAAAACTGTCAGCCAATGAGCAGTTTTTTGTTGGTGCTCAAACATTAGTAAGTTTGTTACAAACAACTCAAATGAAACAAGGCGTGTCATTTATAGCCACTAACAAAGTTTACACCAACACAAATAAAACCACAATCATTTGAATCGAGCCGGAACTTTTTTTATTTTTTTACCCAGGGTGGATGCGTCTCATGTTTAGGTGCATGCTTTGGCGCTAGGTTGCTTATACAGTCATATTAGTACCAGAACCTTTCGGAGGGCACTGACCGCGTCGCTGGACAGCTGCGCGGAGATAAAGAGTGCCCCTTCAGTGGTGTGACTAAATCTGGCAGAGTTTGGAGGAAGGTGCCAGAAAGCAGTGCTCGGAGTGTGTGTCTCGTGTTGTCTGTCTGTGTGAAACCTAAACTCCTTATCTGCTTTGTTTTTCACTTGGCGTTGTATGTGTAACCAGCAGTATGTGTAACTGCCCCAGGAAGTCATTGAGGCCAAGACCATCGACGCATTTGTGCCAAGGGCCACCACACTGGAGTAATCCACACAAAAAAATTGTTTGTTTTCTGCTGACCCTCCGTGAAGTGACAAAATAATCAGCATGATGATTGCGGCTGCTTTACAGGCAGAAGAAGAAGAAGCAGTATTGCGTTTGTTGTTTACCATCTTTCACAAGCTATTGTATGTGTCCATGCATATTGTTGGATTTATTCTGTTTGAGGTTCTGTGCGTGTAACCAACAGAGTTGCGTTTGTCAGTTGCCAGGATCTGGGGGTGCAGTACATGTGATAAAGAGGGTTGTGCGTCCTTGTGTTTCAGATTGCCCCTGAGAATACTGTGATAGCATTCAACAAAGCCCTTGCATATGGGGCATTTGGACTTGAAAGTGATGTGAGATTAAGGTGAGGCTGTGTGTGTGTGTGTGTGTGTGTGTGTGTGTGTGTGTGTGTGTGTGTGTGTGTGTGTGTGTGCACATGCATGTGTGTTTGTGTGTGTGTGTGTGTGTGTGTTGTGTTTTTGTGTGTGTGATGTGTGTGTGTGTGTGTGTGTGTGTGTGTGTGTGTGTGTGTGTGTGTGTGTGTGTGTGTGTGTGTGTGTGTGTGTGTGTGTGTGCACATGCATGTGTTTTTGTGTGTGTGTGTATGTTTTGTGTGTGAGTGTGTGCATGTGTGTGTGCATGCATGTGTGTGTGTGTGCATGTGTGTGTGTGCACATGCGCATGTGTGATTGTGTGTGTGTACATGCATGTGTATGTGTGTGTGATATCCAGAGCCTCTGGTGGTAGTGAGGAGTCAGAATTTGATGTTAGAGTAAGGTGACGCTGTTTGTGGCTGTGCATTTGAAATCATAATGACAAAGTTTGATGTTAGAGTAAGGTGACGCTGTTTGTGGCTGTGCATTTGAAATCATAATGACAAAGTTTGATGTTAGAGTAAGGTGACGCTGTTTGTGGCTGTGCATTTGAAATCATAATGACAAAGTTTGATGTTAGAGTAAGGTGACGCTGTTTGTGGCTGTGCATTTGAAATCATAATGACAAAGTTTGATGTTAGAGTAAGTGACGCTGTTTGTGGCTGTGCATTTGAAATCATAATGACAAAGTTTGATGTTAGAGTAAGGTGACGCTGTTTGTGGCTGTGACATTTGAAATCATAATGACAAAGTTTGATGTTAGAGTAAGGTGACGCTGTTTGTGGCTGTGCATTTGAAATCATAATGACAAAGTTTGATGTTAGAGTAAGGTGACGCTGTTTTTGGCTGTGCATTTGAAATCATAATGACAAAGTTTGATGTTAGAGTAAGGTGACGCTGTTTGTGGCTGTGCATTTGAAATCATAATGACAAAGTTTGATGTTAGAGTAAGGTGACGCTGTTTGTGGCTGTGCATTTGAAATCATAATGACAAAGTTTGATGTTAGAGTAAGGTGACGCTGTTTGTGGCTGTGCATTTGAAATCATAATGACAAAGTTTGATGTTAGAGTAAGGTGACCTGTTTGTGGCTGTGCATTTGAAATCATAATGACAAAGTTTGATGTTAGAGTAAGGTGACGCTGTTTGTGGCTGTGCATTTGAAACCATAATGACAAAGTTTGATGTTAGAGTAAGGTGACGCTGTTTGTATCTCTGTGTGTGTGATGGCTGCAATCTTTTGTAATGACAGTCACAGTTTGATGGGGAGTAAGGTGGCACTGTGTTTAGCTGTGTTCTGTGACAGCCACAATCTGTTTCAACGACAGTCAAATGTTTGATGTTAGAACAAGTTGATGCCTTGCTTGGGACATGTATGTGTGACGGCCACGGTCTGTTGTAACCTGCCAGCTGGTATCCGTTTCTACCTCAGTGCAATGGTTGCAACTGCAACCTTCAGGGAAATCATTGACGCTGTTCCTGCTCCAAAATCCGTAACAAGAGTGAATGCTAGCGTTCATTTGCATGTTGTGTTTTGTCCAAGTAAATAGCTTTTTTTTTTTTTTTTTAACCTTTTGTGTCCCTGCTTAGCAGATGTCTGCATGATTAACCTGTTTATTCATAGCTGCTTTTGTCTCTCTCCTCCACCCCCCCCCCCCCCCCCCCCCTTTACCCTTACCTTGTTGCTGATTCAAGCTGACATTTGTGGAATCTCTCTGTCTCACAGCTACGACGGTGTGCCTTTCGTGTACCACGACAGCACGTTCCAGCGAACGACCAACGTGGAGCAGGTGTTTCCCAACCGGGCTGGAGAGGATGTTAGTCTGTTCAACATGACGGACATCCAGCAACTGGACGCTGGCAGTTGGTTCGAGGATGTGAGTGGCTCCGTCTTTGTCGGCATTCTCCTGCCCGTGCTGGCGGAGCTGTAGAAACACACTCGCCCTGTCGCCTGGGACGGGTAGAAAAGCCTCCGGCTGGGCAGAGACTGAAAACTGCTTGCCCTTTGGGCGAGTCCCATTTTCGTGATCATCAGAGAAGAGATCAGTGCAATGCAGGGTTCATGTTAACCGATAATTTCAGGTATTTTAGTGGTTAAGGTTGGCATATATATATATCTCAGGAAAAAACAGCAATCGCTCAGGCTCTTACTTTGTTTGACCGGTTCTCAAGAAAAAAGAAAAAGACGCACAGAGAGAGTGTGTGTGTGTGTGTGTGTGTTCATAATTACGTTGGTAGATCGTGCTCTTCCTAATTTTCATCATTTTGATGACATTGTTTTAAATCTGTGTTTAGATCCTTAACATTGTTTTACTTCAGCTTCTTGTCTGTCTTCTTCTTTACTTCCTTCTTTTTTGGTTATTTTCTATCTCTCTTCTACACCAGACGAAGAGTATGTGTTGAAAGCGCTTGTGTTTTTGATTGTTCTTTATGTGTCATCGCGTAGGTGAGTACATTTCTCTAGAGCTGTTCTGTTAAAATCTGTGGTGTATGTCACATTTTGTCGTGAAGTAAAACTGTCAGTGTTGGCAGCTTTGTGATATCATGAAGTAAAACTGTCACTCTTGGCAAATTTGTTGTCTCGTTACGCCATGGAGTAAAACTGTAACTGTTGGCAAATTTGTGACATATGGCTCATTACATTGTGAAGTAAAATCTGTTAGCAAGTTTGTGATGTACGCCTCATTACATGATGAAGTAAAACTGTGACAGCAAATTTGTGACATGGGCCTCATTGAATCATCAAGTAAAACTGTAACCATTACACCGCAAAGTAAAACTGTAACATATTTGTGACATATGCCCCATTACATCATCAAGTAAAACTGTAACTGTTGCCTTACTTGTGACAAATGCCTCATTACGCCATGAAGTAAAACTGTAACTGTTACATCATAATGTAAAACTGTAACATATTTGTGACATATAGCTCATTATGACATATTCTTCATTACATCATGAAGTAAAACTGTATCTGTTGGCATACTTGTGACATATTCCTCATGACATCATGAAGTGAAACTGTAACTGTTGGCATACTTGTGACATATTCCTCATGACATCATGAAGTGAAACTGTAACTGTTGGCATACTTGTGACATATACATCATTACATCATGAAATCAAACTGTAACAGTTGGCAGGATCGTATTTTGGGAGTGTCACCAAGCGGAAAGTGTATCATTTTGTTTTTTTTGTTTTTTTGTCTGTTGGTTTTTGATCACATTTTGGGAAGGTACACTTGGGGCAAACAGAGAGTGTTAAATCACCAGGTGAAGTATAAATAGTGTCAAATCATCACTTGAAGTTCAAAATCTTACCGGAACTTTCTGAATACTTCCTCTGTTTTTTTCTTTCTTTTATTTTGTAAATAATGGTTCTGACTGGGTTCATGATCTCATTCATCGCAGTCTTACTCATTTGTTGTTATTTTGTGCATCAATATTATTTTGATCACTGTCCTGTTTTTGCAGCAAGACCCATTTAGCACTGCGGGGGGCGTGTCCGATGCAGATCTTGAGCGGTACAAACATCAGAAAGTTCCCATGCTGAGGGATTTGCTGGACATTGTGAAGAACGCCAGCGTTGTGGTCATGTTCGACGTCCGGGAACCTGTTGACAGCAACCCCTTCAAGCCAAACACAACACAACGGGTCACAGACGTTTTGAACCAGTCTGGCATTGACCTTGAAAAGGTTTGTAAAGGTGGCTTTAAAATGGCACGATTTTGGTTGTTGGAAAATCCTTTGCATGGCAAACAGATGTGTAATGAATATGCTAACAAAATGATGATAGGAATGAAAAATGCATCTGTTTAGCTCCAAACACATAAAAGGTTCAAAAGAACATTATTTATTAGGACAAAACACAGCATGCACATTTTCGGGGCAGTCCCCTTTATCAAGCTAAAAAATGACACTTAAACGACAGTTAAACAGTGAAAAATGATTGAAAAATGAGATGGAGAGCTAAGCTACTTCTGTGTTTTTGGTTGAGCGATGTTGCTTTCCTCTCCAGTGCCTCTTGCTCTCCATCTCATTTTTCAGTTAAACAGTTAAATGGCGGAAAATGATGAAAAATGACATGGAGAGCTATTTAAGCCACTTCTCTGTTTTTGGTTGAGCTACGTTGCTTTTATGTCCAGTGCCCCTTGGTCTTCATCTCATTTTTCACCTGTTTAACTGTTGTTTAAATGTTCTTTCGTAGCTTGATAAAGGGGGATTACCGGAAAATTCACATTTTGTGTTTTGTCCTTTAAATAGCATTCTTTTGAACCTTTTATGTGTTTGGATCTTGTTTTAGAACGCTATTCAATTCAATTCAATTAAAAAAACTTCATTCCACAAGGGGCAGTTTTGTTGTGGTCATGGCTGGCTTACAGAATAAAATATAATATAGAATAAAATAAAATATAAAATATTGTTTTCGCAGTTGTTCTTGTTTCAGATTGTTGTATCTATTTCGCTTAAAGCTGGTGGAGAAATTTTGGGAGAGAATGCAGGGTGCTTGCTGGCAATGATGATACGGGGCTTAATATCTTCTGATGTCGGTGCTTGCATCATTTTGTAGGGTATTATCTGTCTGCTGCTGGGGAAAGATGTTTTCCTAGAAAATGTGTGCACGTTTTTGAATTGTCTAATCAAAATGACTGTGCGAATGGAATAAGGGACAACTTGGTGTAGCTGCAGTGGGAACAGCTGTTACAAGATTTAACACTGGCTTTTTGTCATACCCCATGGGAGTTGGATCTGTTAGGGATTGTGTGTTTTGTAACCCATAAAAGCTTTGCCCGTGTCTGTCGACAAAGGGAGTTAGTTAAACACCCAGAAGATGTCACATGCTCACAACAAAACCTGAATCGCGCGTGGTAACTCTCGCCTGGCATACGAGTAATACAGGATACATAAATCCCACCAACAAAAGTACGTTGCCAGCTCATCCTCACGTCGGTGGCTGACTTTGTTTTTAAGAACCTAAGGAGTTTGGAAAATAAATGTTTTTCTTTTGTTCTGTTCTGTTGTGGGTAGTTTGAGCGTTCGCGCTTATTGTTGCACGCTTTTGTTGTGAGGGATGCGTTTTCACCTTCAACAGGTTTACTGGCTTGTGGAAGAGGATTCTGATGGTCCAAGTCCTCCAGGTACGCACCTAGTCTATGGCGGGGCCCCCAGTATCGCCAAGCTAAACCAGCTCAACATCACCAGCACAAATGCCAGATACGACCGTGTGAGCGCTGATCGTGTGCGGTGAGTGATTTGCCCCTTTTGCTGTTGTGTGTCTTTTCTTGTCGCTCCTTTTGCTGTTGTGTGTCTTTTCTTGTCGCTCCTTTTGCTGTTGTGTGTCTTTTTTGTTGCCCCTTTTGCCGTTCTGTGTCTTTTTTGTTGCTCCTTTTGCTGTTGTGTGTCTTTTTTGTTGCTGCTTTTGCTGTTGTGTGTCTTTTGTTGTCGTTCCTTTTGCTGTTGTGTGTCTTTTTTGTTGCCCCTTTTGCTGTTGTGTGTCTTTTTTGTTGCCCCTTTTGCTGTTGTGTGTCTTTTTTGTTGCACCTTTTGCTGTTGTGTGTCTTTTGTTGTCGCTCCTTTTGCTGTTGTGTCTTTTTGTTGTTGCTCCTTTTGCTGTTGTCTTTTTGTTGTTGCTCCTTTTGCCATTCTGTGTCTTTTTGTCACTCCTCTTGCTGTTTTTTTGTCTCTTCTTTTGCTGTTGTGTCTTTTTTGTTGCTCCTTTTGCTGTTCTGTGTCTTTTTTGTTGCTCCTTTTGCTGTTGTGTCTTTTTTGTTGCTCCTTTTGCTGTGCTGTGTCTTTTTTGTCGCTCCTTTTGCTGGTGTGTCTTTTTTGTTGCTCCTTTTGCCGTTCTGCGTGAAAACACAGCTGTAGCCAGAGAGAAACCAACGACAACAAGAAGCAAACCAAACCAGCCCCAGTGAAATAAGCAGACCCCTACCTGTCGCTCAGAGGTTCATTTTGCACTGTTTGCAGGGCCTACAGGAACCACAACATCACCAGCAACATCTACGTGGTGGACGCCTCGTGGTTCTTCTCCTACTACTGGTGCCTGGGGGTCACCTCCATCACCACGCGCAGAATCGACCGTCTGGCGCCGCTGGACAGCCCCGTGTGGACACTGGTAAGTACAGGCATGGGAACACTCCTCCGCTCCACTGTTGTCAGGAATCTGATGGAATTTAGAAGGTCGGGGGGGGGGGGGGGGGGGGGGGGGATGGGGGGGGGGGGGGGATATCTTTCAGAGGCTAAGTAAGTAAATTGGTGTTTTATGCCTAGTCAACCAGCTTCCAGAGGGAAAGATTAATGCCTGTGTGTCATGCAGAAATGACTGTCAAAAATACAGTTCTAGCCTACTGCCTAGTTCTGGGGATACGGAAAAATACAGTTTTAGCTTAGCTCTGGGCATACAGAAAAATACAGTTTTAGTCCAGTTCTGGGGATATAGAACAATGTGGTTTTAGTCCAAGTCTAGGGATACAGAAAAATACAGTTTCAGTCAAGGTCTATGGGTACAGAAAAATAGTTTCAGTCAAGGTCTAGGGATACAGAAAAATACAGTTTCAGTCAAGGTCTAGGGGTACAGAAAAATACAGTTTCAGTCAAGGTCTAGGGATACAGAAAAATATAGTTTCAGTCAAGGTCTAGGGGTACAGAAAAATATAGTTTCAGTCAAGGTCTAGGGGTACAGAAAAATACAGTTTCAGTCGAGGTCTAGGGGTACAGAAAAATATAGTTTCAGTCAAGGTCTAGGGATACAGAAAAATAGTTTCAGTCAAGGTCTAGGGGTACAGAAAAATAGTTTTAGCCTAGTTTGGGGGATACAGAAAAATACAGTTTTAGCCTAGTTTAGGGGATACAGAAAAATACAGTTTTAGCCTAGTTTAGGGGATACAGAAAAATACAGTTTTAGCCTAGTTTAGGGGATACAGAAAAATACAGTTTTTGCCTAGTTTAGGGGATACAGAAAAATACAGTTTTTGCCTAGTTTTGGGGATACAGAAAAATACAGTTTTAGCCTAGTTTAGGGGATACAGAAAAATACAGTTTTAGCCTAGTTTGGGGGATACAGAAAAATTGTTTTAGTCCAGTTCTGGGGATACAGAAAAATACAGTTTTAGCCTAGTTTAGGGAATACAGAAAAATACAGTTTTAGCCTAGTTTGGGGGATACAGAAAAATAGTTTTAGTCCAGTTCTGGGGACTTAAAATACAGTTTTAGTCCAGTTCTCAGGATACAGAAAAATAGTTTTAGCCTGGTTCTAGGTATACAGAAAAATGCAGTTTTAGCCTAGTTTTAGGGATACAGAAAAATAGTTTTAGCCTAGTTCAGGGGATACGGAAAAATACAGTTTTAGCCTAGTTTAGGGGATACAGAAAAATACAGTTTTAGCCTAGTTTGGGGGATACAGAAAAATAGTTTTAGTCCAGTTCTGGGGACTTAAAAAAATACAGTTTTAGTCCAGTTCTCAGGATACAGAAAAATAGTTTTAGCCTTGTTCTAGGTATACAGAAAAATGCAGTTTTAGCCTAGTTTTAGGGATACAGAAAAATTGTTTTAGCCTAGTTCAGGGGATACGGAAAAATAAAGTTTTAGTCCAGTTCTCGGGATTCAGAAAAATACACTTTTAGTCCAGTTCTGGGGATTCAGGAAAATACAGTTTTAGTCCAGTTCAGGGGATGTGGAAAAAAATACAGTTTTCGTCCAGTTCAGGGGATATGGAAAAAATGCCGTTTTAGCCTAGATACAGAAAAATACGATTTTAGTCCAGTTCTGGGGATCCAGAAAAAATACAGTTTTAGTCCAGTTCTGGGAATACAGAAAAATATTGTCTCCTGTTGAAAACGTCCTTGGTACATAGTTAAATGGGTTTGCACCTCTGGTGGAGGTAGGAGGATGAATGTGCTGAGGGTTAAGTAAGTAAACATGGTGCTTAACGTCCACAGAAACTGTAAGGCTTATTAGGGACGGGGGGAAGGGGGTATGGAGGTGGGGGGGAGGGGGAGATTATATACCTATCACTACACTGTCACCACCAGAATGACTCCTGCATTAAGATGGGCAGTGATGAGAGCTATTTTAATGTTTCATTGATTGTGAGGGACAAAATCACAAGACAGTGTCCACAGACCACAATTTTTGGAAGAGAAAGAGCGGAAGCGGTATCGAACCGAGGTCCTTCTGCTTACCAGCCTAATGCCTTACCGCTAGGCCAAACCGGCTCACAGGCTGAAGGTTGTGTGCGAGTTGTGTATTATTTCCTTGGGAAGAAAAAAAATGACGGTGTAAAGTTTGTTTTGCAGGCGTCCAGTAGTTACCTCATCATGTGGGTGTCTGTGGACGTGCTGTCAGCCGTCATCATCATTGTCATCTTTGTTGTGCAGAGGTGGGTACATTTCCCCCCCTTTTTATTATTATTGGTTTTGTTATTTTACATTTCATTAACCCACTTGGCCCCAGACCAGCCGCTGCCCTTTCGTTACGAAATCAAATGTGAAGGGAAGTAACTGTGTCGGATGATCCTGGTCTACAACTTTAAAAATCAATAATAAACACCAAACAAAAGTTTCAGCTCACTTCGTTTTTTTCCAGTTTGCGAATACAGTATTCTTGTATATATCCAACAGGTTTGTTGTTGTTTTTCACTCAAAAATAAAAGCATTAAAAAATAAAAATAAATCCCAAGTCAGAAATGTCCGCATTGATCTGAATGTCAGGTTTTTGGGTGCCTATGGGTTAACCAACTTTGCAAAATTTCCAGTTTGAATCTCCAAAGATGAAGCTCCATGAGTTTGTTAGGGTGCCCATGGTAAGTGACTGAACCAAGTTTGCAGTTCAGATCTCGAAGGATGAAGTTTTGACGCCATTGCTAACAATAGGGCTATTGTTTATTTTCGTGTATCTATCACGTGTCCATCTCGCAACTTTGAAAATTCACAGCATCTCTCAAACTCCACCGAACTTCGAACAAAGGACATCGCTGGAAGTAGTAAACAATAGTGGAAATGAGGCTACAAGTCTCGTGAGAATCCCATTCCTATTTGCATAAGCCGAGATGCTAGTATGGAGCGTCTGCTAGCCGGACTCTACTGGGTGGTCTGGGGTCATGCGGTAAGGAGAAAGAGCGGGTGGTGACGGGCTGTCTGGGGCCAAGTGGGTTAATTGCAGGAAATTTGAGTTGTTCTGCCAGCGCAGCTCCGGCAATACCCAGTCCTACCAGCAGATGAAATGTTTCACTGTTGGCATGGAAGGTGGAAAATATGTGTTTATTTTGCCAGGGTGGATGGGGAAACTTCCTGCTTGTCTGTCAGTTTCCAACTGCCCAGGGATCTTGGATACAGAAGCTCAGGGCTCTGGTGTGTCCTGTTCATCCAAGGGACTGGACACTCAGTCCCACTTTACCTGCCATGTGGCCTGATGTAGTACAGCACTGGATTCAGACCTTTTCCTTCCTTGCAGTTGTTCCCTTATTGTTGGTGTGGTGTTTACCAGTTCGTTTCATTATGTGTTTTAAAGTGGTTAAACATTATTTGAGAAGCGCCACCCCCCTAGCCTCTGTCTCTTGGCTATATTTTTGTTTGTGTGCCTGTTTCTTTATTTGTATGCTTGTGTCTTTGTTTGTAACTGTTTTGAAATTATTTATTATGTAAGGACAACTGAGAAAAGATTAGATTTGGGGGTTTTCATTTCACACTTTTTTGTGTGAGTGTCTGTGTGTGTTAAGCATGCACGACAAAGTAGAGAGAGCCTGTGAGAAGGGAACGACAGTGATGTACATGTGTGTTTGTTCCTCCCTGCCCCCTGCAGAGTTTTGAACTGTTTGTAGAGGTTGAATGATGGAAAGTAGAGAGCCTGCGAGAAGGGAACGACAGTGATATGGGAATGACAGTGATGTACATGTGTGTTTGTTCCTCCCTACCCCGTTCAAGGCTTTGAACTTTTTTGGAGAGGTTGGATGACAAAGTAGAGAGCCTGTGAGAAGGGGACGACAGTGATGTACATGTGCGTTTGTTCCTCCCTGCCCTGTTCGGGGCTTTGAACTGTTTTGGAGAGGTTGGATGACAAAGTAGAGAGCCTGTGAGAAGGGAACGACAGTGATGTACATGTGGGAATGACAGTGATGTACATGTGTGTTTGTTCCTCCCTACCCCGTTCAAGGCTTTGAACTGTTTTGGAGAGGTTGGATGACAAAGTAGAGAGCCTGTGAGAAGGGAACGACAGTGATGTGGGAATGACAGTGATGTACATGTGTGTTTGTTCCTCCCTACCCCGTTCAAGGCTTTGAACTGTTTTGGAGAGGTTGGATGACAAAGTAGAGAGCCTGTGAGAAGGGAACGACAGTGATGTGGGAACGACAGTGATGTGGGAACGACAGTGATGTACATGCGTGTTCCACCCTGCCCCCAGCTGCCGGCCTGTGAAGGAGGCGTTGACACTTGTGATAAGCAGCTTCTCGGCGCTCATGGCCCACAGGCAAGGTAGACTGAGGGTGTTGGCAGTGGGGACGGAACAGCACAGGCTTGGTTAGGCTTGAGGATGGACTGCAGGCCTTGCTTCCCTTGACTTTTTCTTCATTATCTTTTTATCATATTATGTTTTATACATTAATACAGTCGTGGGGAAAAAATATCTGTAAAAAAAAACAAGAAGAAGAGAAACTAAAGTGACGGAGAGACTTTTCTACTTCTTTGCAACTTGCATTAAGATCTGCTTGAAAAAAGATTTTTCTTCTTTGCAGCTTGCGTTAAGATCTGCTTAAAATAAATAAATAAAGTAAAAAATCTTCTTTTTAAGATCTGCTTTAAAAAATCTCAAAAAATCTTCTTTACACCTTGCATTAAGATCTGCTTAAAACAATTCTTCTTTACAACTCTTAAGATCCACTTAAAAAAATCTCAAAAAATCTTTACAACTCACATTAAGATCTGCTTTAAAAACAAATTTTTTCTTCTTTACATCTTGCTTATCAGTTTGCTGCTGTCTTCACTGGCTGACTGATGATTTTTTTTGGGGGGGGGGGGGATGGGAGGTGGAGAGAGAGGGGGATGTGAGGGGTTGTGTGCGTGTGTGGATGCCGGGAGGGGGAGGGACAGAATGAGATACGTAGTGCGTTATTAAATTAGGCTGTGTGTTGTTGTAATATTTCATGGATATTGCTTTGAGCCTGACACACGTGGGGACATAGAGGGATTCGGCACGTTATAAATGAATTTATTATCATTATTATAATGAATGATCCAGTTTTCATTCAGTCAGAGAAGATGAAAATTGTAAGTTAAGAGCAGACTTTAAGCTGGGGTAAGTAAGTGTGATCTTTCATAGGCTGCATCAGTGCATGATGACTGATATGACAAATGACCTCCTTTGAACTGGTGGTGAAGTGAGGCTTAATGTCCTCAGATGTCAGTTGACATATTAGGGACAAGCTGTGACCAGTGCCGAAGCACGGTTCAGTAATTCTTTACGTCCACGGAAACCAGAAGGCTCGTTAGGACGGACAGCCCAGGATGTCCACCTCGACTCTCACACAGCTCCTGAACTATGTCCTTTGAACTTGACACTTTTAGACCAGATTTTTTTGGGGGGGTGACCAAAGGTGATGGGTGTCAGAAAGGTGAAATGGCTCATTGACATTTTTTTAACTTGTATTTGAAGGAGTTCAGACATTTTGTGATTGTTGCTTATATTGAACTAGAGGTGACCAGGCACCTTT